>JAFMOC010000050.1:772500-1010000 GCA_019802505.1 Corydoras sp. C115 | reverse complement strand
CACTGTCCTAATCCACACTTAGAATCTTTTCTCATTATCTTCTGCATAATCCTATATTAAGGGGTTGGGTCACGGGGGTTGCCCATACCCATACAGGGGAGAACATAACCACTAACCCTGCGTGCCACCCACACATAACCTGACTTACATTGTGTTTGTGTACTGTTTACTCTCTCGTATGTTGTGTGGGACATGATATCCTGATTAATTAAGCCATCATGCTTTCGCACTAATTAGGGATGTTTCAGGTCCCTCAAGTTTTCGATAACATTTCCCAGCTGCATTAGAGCACTTAGTGGTAAGTAATAGAACCGTGTTGATGGATGCCTACAGAGTTAGGCTTCTCACTATTCTCTGGTGGCACTTAAAGATGCAGAAGTTAGGAAACCCTTTTCATCATTAGTCGATTTTCATATGACAAATTTAGGTTAATGTTACAGTCTCGTACATATTAACATCCAAGCAGACCAGACATGCAAAGAGAAAAGACCTAATTAAATCATAACCAAGAACTTGGCTGGTATTTTAGTCATACTTTACCTGTGGCAAAGGCCAAAATATGTTCTGCTTATCCCGTAATTATAAGGTATACTTGACCCAGTGGTGGAGGATATGTCCTGATCTTTATCTTATGAAATGATTAATGTATTCTTCTCATCTTTGTGCGAGATGGGGGCTTGGTTGGGGGAACGTTTCAGGCGCTGGCCAGATACAGCTGGGACAGGGCACAATCCATCGATGGCCATTCCTCACTCGCACACTATATATGGGGCATCTTAAAGCAGCCAATTTATTTTGAGTCTGTCTGATGTCTCCAGTGTTTCAGACAGACTCAAAATAAATTTATAAAGTATTCATAACGCTTTACAACATTTGTCATAGGCCTTTGTTAATGTACATAGATGTTCATAATCACGGTCTTAAATTATAACAATTTGACATAAGGCTTTATAACACAAAGTGACATGATGCATTATAATATAAACTTATTTAAACTTTTGATTCTTTGGATATTTAGACATTTTTACTTAAACCAAGCTGATTTACAGTTTGATTAAAGTCTAAAGAGCATTTATAAGCTTTTATAAGTCGTTATGTACTACTATCTATGCAGTCTCTTTCAAAGAGCTAATTAATGACGACACTTTACTTTATGCCTGTAAAGAGAGCTTATAAGCTTTTATAAACAATTATGAGCAATTAAGTCATTTTCAGTCATTACACACAAATGTTATAAGGCTTTGTCATTGTTCTCTATAATAAGTTGGTAAACACTTGAAATATATAATTAATAATGCATTATGTCACATTACGTTATAAAGCCTCATGGCATGTTCTTATTACACTGTGTGGTGTGGTTATGTAAATCTATGGACATTAACAAAGGCTTATGACAAGTATTATAAAGCATTATGAATACTTTATAAAGCTTTATAAATGTTTTAATAATGCATTATGAATACCGGATTTAGGTAAAGTGTTACCAAGATTTATAATAGTCACTCCGAAACGGCATGGTATTGATTCAATATCGTGAATCATTTACAAGTATTGCACCTTTGAAGCCACTGCACAGTTCTTGCACTCACTTCACCTCTGGCTCTACAGCAGCTTAAGCGCGAAGTCATTTTTTTTTTTTTTTTGTATGCATTTTGAAAAATGAACCATTTTGCAGCTCTGTGTCTCGAGAGAAAACTCACACTGCCTGTTCTGTATATATAGTAAAATGTGTTGGGTACTGGGGAATCATTCATCTTGTTCTGCGGACCTGATGAAGCAGCCTGCTGTTTTCATTATGTAGAGGAACTTTATGGTGCTCTTTTCTGTTAACAGCTGTCAGACTAGGACAGACTAAGTCTGGACTAATTGAACGCACAATGGCTGGAGTCTTACTTAATGTAATTAGCAATCATCCCAGACTATGCAGTGTCATCACGTGCGATTTTCTGCTTCATTAGCACATCAAACACACAAATACTTTCTCCTCAGTGCAGACAGATGCTGCCTAAGCACTTTGATAAGCAAACCTAAACCGGGTGACCAAACTGAAAGAGACAAGGGTAATGCCAAGGTCATTCCTGCCACTTTGCAAGTCATTAAAAGGAGATGCCAACATATTATCGCATCAACTGAATGATGGATTTTAAAACACCAACCCGATCATCACAGTTTTGAGATAGCCAAACGGGTCCATGTTGGGCAACCCATTAATACAAATAACACCAATTACACCGCCAGACAAATAACATCCTGAAAAATACCTAAAAGTGTCTGTCACAAAAGATATAACATATTTATTGTAATGTTGCAATTCTGCCAGAATGTTACTAAAGGCTAGGGGGGTACGGTGGCTTAGTGGTTAGCACGTTCGCCTCTCAGCGCTAGGGATTCCCTAGGAATCCCAATCTGGGTGGAGTTTCAATGTTCTTCCCGTATCCATGTGGGTTTCCTCTGGGTTCACCGATTTTTCTCCCATGCCCATCCAGGGGAGAATGTCTCGGGCGCTGGGCAGATACACCCAGGACAGGGCTCCAATATATTGCTGGGCACACACTCACTTACACAAACACACTATATTGGGCAATTTGGAGAATTCAATTGACTTGATCCATGTTTTTGGACTGTGGGAGGAACCCGGAGGAAACCCACGTGGACACGGGGAGAACATGGAAACTCCACTCAGATTGGGATTCGAACCGGAAACCCTAGCGCTGAGAGGCGAACATGCTAACCACTAAGCCAAGCCTATTATTATTAATTATACGTTAAATTTAGCGATCTTTATTTAAGGTGTGTCTTTGATATCATAACAATCGAAACACAAAGGCAGTGAAAATGAAGTCTTTACCCAGATTGAGATTCAAACCTGTATCCCTTCCACTGAGAAGTAGATTTATTAACCACTAAACAACTGTGCTACCGTAACACCATTTAATTAGCTTTATATTTTATTGGTATAAATATATTTATAAAGAATTATTTTATGAATTGCTGTCACAAATAGCATCCATCCATTATTTACTTGGGTGGAGGGGGGGGTCCTCATGCCCATCTAGGGAGAGTGTTTCGGGCACTGGACAGATACTACCAGGACAGTGTGCCAATCTATCGCTGGGCACACACTCACTCACGCAGACACACACACAAACACACTCTATATGGGGCAATTCAGAGCATTTCATTTACTTTGAATCCATTTTTTTGGACTGTGGATGGATCTCTGAGAACCCAAGGAAAACCTACATAGACAAGGGGAGAACATGAAAACTCCACCCAGATTGGGATTCAAACCTGGAAGCCATTGTGCCACCTCTAGGCATATACTTAATCTCTTAAATACTCATGGGGGTGTTTTTGGTGTTGCACGCAATGTGTTATTTATTTGAGATTTCTGAATATTGTGTCCACACATTGTATATTTCCACAAATTTTTTGCCATTTAATTTCATTTACCCAACACTGTGAATTTTTATTTATTTTTTATTTTTTGATGTATTGATGACATTCTCATGAAATGATAGTGGAATAGATATCACATGAAGCAGTGGGAAATCAGTGGTTAACCAGTGTTAAGCCCCAGCATAGCCAATCTGGCTCTGTAAAGCCCTTGAGCAAGGTCATTAACCCTGGGATGCCTGGCTTGTTTGATGTAATTACCTCTGTTAGTTGTTCTGGATAAAGGTGTCTGCTAAATAATGTAAGGGTAAATCTGATACATCACTCCCAAAGGTGCAGGGTTTTAGCACTGAAGTAGATCTAATATGTTGTGTGTGTATGTGTGTTTGTGTATTTGTATGTATGAATGTGTGTGTATTTGTGTGTGTAGTTGTGTGTGTGAATGTGTGTGTAGTTGTGTGTGTGTGTGTGTATCTATAAATATATATTAAATATACACAGTATCTACATAGGATATATGTATATATATATATATATATATATATATATATATATATATATACATATATATATATATATATATATATATATATATATATATATATATATATATATATATATATATATATATATATAATATAAAACAAACACTACTATAGCCAACCACTATTATATATATTCTTATTAACACTATATACTGATGAAGCGAGAATAAAGATATCGATTTAATTCTGACATTAACATCAGGTGACTACAGATTTCTAGAGCTTTTAGGATTTTGAATTGCAATGACTTTAATAACCCGCCGGCACGGTGGCTTAGTGCTTAACATGTTTGCCTGTCAGCGAGCATTGGGTCGAATCCCAATCTGGGAGAAGTTTCCCTGTGTCTTTCTGGGTTACCTCCGGGTTCTCCGGTTTCCTCCCACTGTCCAAAAACATGGATTCATTGTGAATTGATTGCTCTGAATTGTCCCTGAATTGTTATATGGTGTTTTTGTGTGGGTGAGTGTGCCCAATGATAGATTGGCACCCTGTTCTGGATGGATCTGCCCAGCGCCAGAAACATCCTCCCCGGATTGGCATGACCCCCCTGACCCCAGTAGAAGATAACGAATGAATGAATGACCTCATTAACCACTATATTATTATATTACTTTTCATTGAATTAATTAACAAACTGCCATTTGATTAAGAAAAAATGTGTTCTATAGATTTGTTAGCAAGACAAACATCTGATGGTCATACGAAATGTCTGGATTGTAAAGCTGAATGCATTTCAATGCAAATTGAAAATTGAGCTTAAATAAAAACCAGGTACAGAGAACGGACCCTTCCAGAGATGCTGTCGTCCACTATAAACACATACATAGGGTGGGTGGGGGAAAAAGAGAGGGCAGATTTCATTTTTCAGGATAATGGGTGGAGTGCTAGCAGCTGTTAGCTGGTCTTTCTGTCATTTATTAGAGGCCATGCTATCCCAAGCTGCCATCATAGTGGCCATACCTCTATAAATCAGGAGATGCCAGACATTTGCAGCTGCACTTGTGTCTGGTTTAAGAGGAAGATGCATGGCAATATTTTCTGTGAGTCTGAATGGAGTTTGGACGAAACAGATATTTTAAACTGAACAAATTGCTACAAAAAATAGCTATTTTGTCAAGATTTAATAACAAATGCACTACTGTGGTTATGGATAGACCTGACTTGAAGTAATTCAATGTTTTGAATAAAACCCTTGTTTTTTTTCAAACTCAGTATTGTATTTTTTTTTTTTTGGGTGTAAATAAACCCAATATTAAGTCAGAATACTAAAAAAGTCCATTTGTTTGCCTTCCGCTTAATCCTCTATTAGGGGTTTGCAATGCCCATCCAGGGGAAAATGTTTCGGGCGTTGGGCAAATACACTCAGGACAGGGCGCCAATCTATCGCTGGCCACACACTCACTCACACACAAAAAGAAAATATATGAGCAATTTAGAGCAGTCAATGTGCCTTGAATCCATGTTTTTGGACTGTGGGAGAAACCCGGAAAACCCTGAGAAAACCTATGCAGACATGGAGAGAACATGAAAACTCCACCCAGATTGGGATTCGAACCTGGAACCTGGATTCAAACTTGTTGACCACTAATCCACCGTTCTGCCCAGTCCTAAAACCATCCATCCATCCATTATATTCTGCTTTATCCTCTACTAGGGTCGTGGGGGGGTTCCCATGCCCATCCAGTGGAGAACGTTTCGGGCGCTGGGCAGATACACCCAGGACAGGGTGCCAATCTATCACTGGGTACTCACTCACTCACACAGACACGTACACAAACACACTATATATGGGGTAATTTGGAGAATTCAATTGACCTTGATCCATGTTTTTAGACTGTGGGAGGAAACCGGAGAACCCACAGGTAACCGACATGGACACAGGGAGAACATGGAATCTCCACCCAGATTGGCATTCAAACCGGGAATCCCTAGCACTGAGAGGCGAATGTGCTAATGTGACAATATTGAGTCAGACTACTAAAACTGTCCATCTGTTACCTTCCGCTTAATCCTCTACTAGGGTCACGGAGGGGTTTCCATGCCCATCCAGGAATGTTTCAGGCGCTGGGCAGATACACCCAGGACAGTGTGCCAATCTATCACTGGGCACACTCACTCACACAGACACACACCATATGGGGCAATTTAGAGCTTTCAATATACCTTGAATCCATGTTTTTGGACTGTGAGAAGGAAATGGAGAACCCGGTGAAAACTCACACGGACATGGGGAGAACATGGAAACTCCACCCAGATTGGGATTCAAAGCTGAATCCCCAGCGCTGAGAGGAGAACATGCTAACCACTATCCACTCTGCTGCCATGTTAAATGTTATAATATTATATGCCCTATAGTGATAGATTGGAACACTACAATGTACATATCTCTTTTTCTTTCTCCTTTACCCTTTTTGAAATTATTTGTGAAGGATAAGGAACTAATGCTCCCCTCTACTTTAATTCGGTCTCTCTCTTTTACACACACACACACACACACACTCACACTCTCTCTCTCACTATGGAATGCTGTTTAATTTACTAGCACCAGCGTGCTCTTCCATAATTCATCAGGGGTTGGAAAGAGACATGATAAATCCCTATTCATGCTCATCCCAGGTCTTCTATTGCATGTTAATAGGGAGAGACAAAAGACTAAAATGAAGCGAAAACAATGGGACAATTTTTGGTCCTCAATCATTAAACAAAACTAGTTTCAACATGCAAGCACAAACGTGATCGTGAAATGCACTTCACAAGAACGACTGGAAAAAAATGTCAGTATTAATCACTGTTGATCCTGGGCATGCTATTCGTCTTATCTCCATAATTAAGCGGTTAATAGCGCTTGATCTGGCGACCATGGCCACATGCAGGATAAACACATGCAGAGCTATCTATAAATATGAGAGTGAAGGATTTGGGTGGGAATTGTTGGAGTAATCAAGGACTGACTAAAACAGAGCTAGTGGAGTAATTGCAGTATTGAGCCTGAAGCACAGAGAGAGAAAGAGAAAAAAAAAACATAATTCTTAATATTATTTGAGACAACTTGCCCGGCAGCATTACCTCTTACACACAAATGCACACACCCACCATGGTATAAACACACACATGCACACATTCAGACAAAGACTTTTGAAAACTTACCTGTAAATCAACCTGTGACAAACAAGAATTTATGGCAGATTTGATTGGTCTCGCTCCCACTGGGTAGAAGGAAACGTGTCAGCTCATTAAAAAAGCAGGCATACACAAGCCCTCAGAGTCCTACTCGCTGCTGATGACAGGCTGCAACATTTCTCAGGTGAATTCCCACACAATTAGGCCACAAGCAAACCACCAGGTATGTGACTTTTGTACTCCAGAGCATACCACCATTCCCATGAACAGTGGAAAGATTACGCTGTTTACATGAAAATGGTGAACGTTTAGCATCGGAGCAAATTGTGTCTGCTGTGGCAACTACTTGCTTTAAATTTCACACTACAAATGCATTATCTCTTGAATGTTACAAATGAAAATCTCATGCCAGGGTTGAAAATATTTGCTGTCTAAGTGTTTTTGTATTTTGTATGGTTAAATACATGGTGGTGGTTGGAAGGGGTGGAGTGGTTCGATCAAGTTACACTCGTATGTTACAGTTGTATATTATATATATATACTGTGTGTATATATATATATATATATATATATATATATATATATATATATATATATATATATATATATATATATATATATATATATATATATATATGGGATACTTGGCAAAAGTGAACACGACTTCTCTATTGTCTCTATTATCCATATAGATAGTAAATGATTGTGGTATGGTAAAAGGTGTGGTAGCTCAATGGTTGGTAACTCAGTGTTGGGCTATCAATCAGAATGTTGTAAGTAAGTAATTTATTTATATAGCGCTTTTTACAATAGTACATTGTCACAAAGCAGTTTAACAGTGTTGTAAGCCTTTGAACCCCCAAAGAGCAAAACGAAGAGACAGTGGCAAAAAAAATAACTCCCTGTTGTGTTGTTATTTTAAGGAAGAAACCTTGGGAGGACCAAGACTCAGTCAGGCAGCATCAACAGTGTAGGACACTAATGTACAGATTGTGTAGTGATTGGGTGACTGCCAGCTACAGACAAAAACACTCTATATGGGTTAATTTGGTAAATTCAATTGACCTTGATCCATGTTTTTAGATTGTGGGTGGGAACCGGAGAACCCAGAAGAAACCCACGCGGACACGGGGAGAACATGGAAACTCTACCCAGATTGGGATTCGAACCGGGAATCCCTAGTGCTGAGAGGCTAATGTGCTAACCACTAAGCCACCATGCTGCCCATAACTGTCCCTATATGTGTAAATATTTCATAAGGTGTCAATAGATGCAATGCAAGGTGTATAGAATACAAATTTCTTTTGCTTAAGTGGTGCGTATTGTTTTATTACACTACCTTTATTTTTTTGTGTATTAAAATACCCATAGTTTTCCTCTACGATAAATAAGGTACATCTGATTCTGATACACAGTGGACTGAACAGGGTCCTGACTTTAATGCCTTAAATAAACAATCTTTCATTGCAAAGCCAACATCAGTGTCTTACATCCTACATACACATTCCGCAATCATTTTTAAATATAAAACAGGTTGTTAAAGCTGTTTCTGCAAAGCTCTTAATGTTGATACCTACATCATTATAATCTCTCAACCCACTCACCACTTTATAAAGAACATCTGTACACCCACACATTCATATGATTATCTAATCAGTCGTTCATGCGGCAGATACATGTAATGTTTACATCAGCTATCAAAATAGAATAAAATTAAATCATGACCATGGCATGATTGTTGGTGCCAGACAGGGATTCCGGGATTTAAATGCACCGTGATTTATTAAGTGACTGAAGACAAGCTCACCATTTAAAGAAAGAGTTTAAAGTTCAAAGAATAAAGTGGATGGATTTATTATTATTTTTTTTTTAATATATAAAGAGAAACCCTACATAGTATAAAGTCATTGCTTATTGTATTTACACACTGCAAAAAAAATTAACCCAAATTTTTAAAAATTATACGTTAATCAACTGAAATTTTCGGTAACACGTTACCTAAATCTGGTATTCATAATGCTTTATAATACTTAAGCCTTTGTTAATGTCCATAGATGTACATAACTACACTCATAAAATGTTATATTTATAGCACAAAGAGGCATAATCCATTATGTTTTATACATTTTAACTGTTCATCAACTTATTATAGAGACCAGTGACATAAAGCCTTATAATATTTGTGTTTAATGAACACTTTTACTGAAAATGACTTAAGTTCTCATAACTGTTTATAAAAGTTTATAAGCACTCTTTACAGGCATAAAGTATAGTGTTGTCATTAATTACCTCTTTGAAAGAGACTGCATACATAGGTGTACATAATGACTTATAAATGCTCTTTACAGACTTTAAGTAAAGTGTAATCATCTTGTTTTAAGTAAGAATGTGGAAAAATTCAAAGAATCAAAAGTTGAAATAAGTTCATATTATAATGCATTATGTCGCTTTATGTTATAAAACCTTATGTCAAACTGATTGTTGATTGAATTAAATTGACAATTTATGACTTTGATTATGAACATCTATGGACATAAACAAATTCTTATGATAAATGTTATAAAGCTTGTATAAATGCGCTTATAATGCATTATGAATACCAGATTCATAGAAAGTGTTAGCAAATTATCTGCCAATATCGTGAGTAAATTGATGTTGATAAGATTTCTTAAAATTAAAAAAATTAACAACTAGATTATTTATTTTACTTAGAAATCTATTTCAGTCAAAAACAAAATTTGTTAGATAAGATTAAATTTTTTGCAGTGCACACAATGGATTTTGTGCTCCATATTTAATCCATTCGTGCAGTGACACACACACACCGAGTTAAGTGAGCACACATCCCCAGAGCAGTGGGCAGCCTTGTATCCGGCGCCCGGGGAGCAATTGGGGTTAGGTGTCTTACCCAAGGGCACTTTAGCCATAGTACTTGGTGGGACCAGGAATTGAACCTCAGGTCACAAGGCTGGTTCCTTCACTGCACCTAACACCACCCCTGTATTAGTATAGTGTTTCCTTATAACTGCTGTAATATATGAAATCATGTGTCCACATAATTACTTACAAAGCTCTATAATTAGTCTCTAAGCCTACATCTTGAAAACTCTTACCAGATTACACAAAAAAAATGCATCTTGCATGTTGATTATTTTAATTTTTGTGGTAACACTGACACACTGCGTGACCACGGCCTGTAGCTAAACCAAGAATGCTTTAGAATTACTGTGCAATGCATTACTTAGCAAACACAGACTAAACAGGAAGTATCTTACGCTTGACTAAGACAAATATGAAGCACACTATGGGGTAAATTTTGTGATGTAAAAAACAAAGTCAGCAAAAAGCGTCAGTGTGGTCTGTACAGACTGCAGTCAGAGTGGAGAGGCCTGTTTGTAGGTGGTTGGGCAGATCCTGTTGTTAAAAAAACACTTTCTATGAATAGCAGCAATTCATAATGCATTTTTAACTGCATTTATAAAGCTTTATAATGTATTCATAATGATTTATAACATTTGTCATACGCCTTTTGTATGTATATAGGTGTTCATAATCATAGTCATTAATTGTTATAGCAATTTGACGTAAGGTTTTATAACACAAAGTGACATAATGCATTATAATATGAACATTGTTCAACTTTTGGTTCTTTGGATGTTTCGACACTCTTACTTAAAACAAGTTAACACTTTTCTTAAAGTCTGTAAAGAGCATATATAAGGCATTATGTATGACTATTACTACTACTAATAACATTATTTTACATCAACACAAAATTGTGCCATAGCGCACTAAAAAATAGTAAAATAGTAATCTGCCAAAGTCAAACTGCACCTGGTTCTTAAAAGATTTTTAAGAGAATTTGTACATGTCTTTTGTGTTGGGCAAAAGCGTACCATTTCCATCATTACAATGGCAAGGACACTCTAACACTCCCTAAATCTAAGCTGCTCTGTGTCTCTCTGATGCAATTTAATTTTCCTATAACTGTTGACTCGGACTACCAAGAAAGTCTGCAGACTATATTCATCCAGCATAGACATGCAGGCAAACGCATTGTCTGTTAAAAGCCTGCACACCTTATTAAAGAGTTTTAAATTGAAAAAGATTAAAATCCACAAAGATGAAAAATTCCATTGGGATTATTGGACTTTTGGAATTAATAATTCATGAACTGTACTTATCCTTAGACGAATCGTAATAGACGGAGTCCATTTGCATACATGTATGACTTTCCATCCTTTTAGTCAGATCATAATGTACAAAATCAGGTCAAAAGCTGGACATGGGTGCAGAAGGCAATGTACGGAAGTGTAAGTATTCAAGTATTTTGTCATTCCAACAATATAAAGTGGTGTACAGTACAGTATATGGTGGTAGGAAACAATGTAATAAAAAATAAAGGGATGAAGTGATCTATTTGCTATGTGTGCTTGCACACACAGAAAAAAATTGCCCTCCGAATTTAACCCATCCGTGGTGTGAAACACACACATACACACTCTGGTGAAGTGAGAACACGTGCCTGGAGTGGTGGGCAGCCTTGTATATGGCGCCCAGGGAGCAATTAGGGTTAGGTGCCTGGCTCAAAGGCACTTCTGCCATACTACTTGGTGGGATTGGGAATCAGAAGTCCGTTTCCTTAACCACAAGCCTACGACTGCCCTAGGTGCTACACATAACAGCAACTACACAACCGAAGTATCTTTGAAAGAGACTGCATACATAGTATCACATAATGACTTATGAAAGCTTAAATGCTCTTTACAGACTTTAAGAATGTCAAAACCAAAAAAACAAAAGTTGAAATAAGATTATATAACAATGCATTATGTCACTGTGTTATTAAGCCTTATGTCAAATTGTTATTACAATTTATGTCTGTGATTATAAACATCTATCTACATTAACAAATGTTTATTAAACAATAAAAAAAAATCATAGAAAGTGTTCCCAATTCATCTAAATGTGATAAAACAAGACCCCATCCATCCATTATCCACTGCTTGTGCATGTTGTGCTAATATGATTGGATCAGACACAATGTGCCAAATTAACTGTGCACTTTATTACACACATTGCACCTTGTAGGTGTGAAGTAGCTCATCTGCTGTTGCAGCTTAGAGTAGTCATCATTCAGTCCTGTATCATGTGACACTACTTACTAGATACTGCTGTGTCTGAGCCACAGCATGTACTAACACATCACCTCAGTGTCACTGCATTGCTGAAAACGATCCACATTCCAAATAGTACCTGATCTGTGGAGGGCCTGACCATTAAGAGTCAGAGTGAAGGGGGCTAGTAAATAATGCAAAGAAAAAGATGGGCTACAGTCTGTAAGTTGAACTGCAAAAGATGTGTATGTAGTAAGTAAGGCGTTTACTTGTTCACTTCGCTCTAGTGATGAATGTCGCCTGGTGCGTCTACCTCACCGTGGAGCTAACTCTCACTCTGTATCGTTCACCCCTGCTATATGGTGGAACCATCTTCCCAATTCTGTCTGTAATGTTGATTCACTTAGAATTTTCAAGAAACTATTCTCTTTCAAAAATTCTTATATATATATATATATATATATATATATATATATATATATATATATATATATATATATATATATATATATATATATATATATATATATACATACACATTCATTCATTATCTCCCGCTTTATCCTCTATTAGGGTCGCGGTGGGGTTCCCCATGCCCATCCAGGGGAGAACGTCTCGGGCGCTAGGCAGATAGACCCAGGACAGGGCGCCAATCCATCGCTGGCTATATATATATATATATATATATATATATATATATATATATATATATATATATATATATATATATATATATATATATATATCCATCCATTATCTTCCACTTTATCCGCTACTAAGTTTGCAGGGGCTTCCCCATGACCATCCAGAGGAGAACATTTCAGGCGCTGGGCAGATGCACCTAGGACAACACGTCACTCACACTGTCACTTACACCGTCACTCACACAGACACACACACTTTATATGGGGCAATTTGGATCCATATTTTTGGACTGTTGGAGGGAAACGGAGAACCTGGAGGAAGCCCATGTGGACACAAGGAGAATGTGCTCACCACTAAGCCATATATATATAAACTCTCATCAGATAATGATCTGATAATGAGAACTGGCTGTTTTCGACACTATGCTACCGTGCCGCTCCAGCACACACATCTTAATCAAAGAATTCAGGTGTTCCATTCAGCCCCATTGACACAGCTGTGTAAAATCAAGCGCATAGACAAGCATGACTATACCCCCCAGGTCAAAAAGCACGGACAGGATGAGTTTGACCTAGAAGAACCTGACTCTAATAAATAGAACACCTGTATAGATTTTAAAGCTTATATTGTTTACTACCTGTAAACACTACAAGACCACCCAAGACGGATTGGTCCCCCACTGAGCACTGAGTCTTGAGTGGTTGTAACGCTTTGTTGATATAACCAATGCATTTGGGTAAATAAAACATTTACCTTTGAGGGCTGTTTTAAACCTGCTTTTCCTTCTTAAATTCATCTTACTTCATTCTCACCATTGTAAAGTTCTCCTTTGTTACATTGCTTACCTAATTTGATGAAACTTTCTGGTCTTCATAATGCATTTAAAAAAGCTTTATAAAATTTCTCATAAGATTTTGTTAATGTCCATAGATGTCCATAATCATAGTCATAAATTGTTATAACAATTTGTCATAAGGCTTTATAACACAAAGTGACATAATACATTATAATATGAACTTATTTCAACTTTTGATTCTTTGGATGTTTCGACATTCTTACTTAAAACAAGATGATTACACTTTACTTAAAGTCTGTAAAGAGTATTTCTAAGCTTTTGTAAGTAATTTTGTATTACTATGTATGCAGTCTCTTTCAAACAGGTAATTAATGACAACACTACTTGCCTGTAAAGAGAGCTTATAAGCTTTCAAAAACAGTTATAAAGATTTATAAAGTCAATTTCAGCAAGGCTCACATCAAATGTGCACTTAATGATGTAATGATGAAAAATACAAAGCGTCAGCACATTATAATTTAAGATTTGGATTCTTTACATTTTTAGGCATTCGAACTTAAAACATGAGGATTTAATTTTGCTTTAATTCTGTTAACCATTAATAAACTATTATAATTCATTATGTGCTAATATTTATGCATTCTCCACCATAAACATAATAAATGACACCACTTTATGCCTGTGAAGAGAGCTTATAAGCTTATATGTGAAGAGAGCTTATAGCTATGAGCACTATAAATAGTTATAAACTCATTTTCAGGTGGGAGGCATTCAATTACCAGAAACAGCAGAATGCTTTCTGAAACTAGTCTCTACAATATGAACTGTTAAAATATACATTTTGTAATGCATTATGTCATATTGTGTCATAAAGCCTTATATGGCTTATAATATAAAGGCTTATAATAAATATAATGTTTTATGAATACTTAATAAAGTGTAAAATGTGTATAAAGTATATGTATATAATGCATCATGAATAGTCGATTCATAGAAGGTAAAATTATACACACACTCTTCTCATATTGAGTGACCTCCTTATCACAGCTCATGGACTTTGTCTTGGTAAGAGAATGAAGCCGTGGAGCTCCTCTGTTAGGAGATTTACCACTCACTCAGAGTTAACTCATCCTGGTATGTCACTACACCACATTCTTGACCCCCCCAATCTTTACTAAACAAAAACAGGGCCACACAGACATTGATCTTCAGAGAGGGGCCTCTTCAGCAGTCTCCACTCTCTCAATACAGCGTAATCAATGCAGTTTGTAGAAAATGCTTGTATCGCAGCTATTTTCTGCATCCTAACTGTTTTGCCACTTAAAAGAATTCTTTACTACATTCTCAATTAAAAATACAGCAAATATTACCCCAGATACACTATACAGGCTCAGTCCACATATTTAAAAGTTTTAAGATGTGTATAGAGAAGGACCTGTTACTCTTCATTAATTTATTCACTTCATGTCTTCCATTTAATCCTGTACTAGGGTTGTGGACTTGGGGGGGGGGGGGGGGTTCCCCTTGCCCATGTCCATGCCCATCCAGGGGAGAACATTTCAGATGCTGGACAGATACACCCAGGACAGGATGCCAATCCTTCACTGGGCACACTCACGCAAACAAACGCACACCATATGGGGCAATTTAGAGCATTCAATTTACCCTGAATTCATGTTTTTGGACTGTGGGATGAAACTGGAGAACCCAGAGGAAACCCACAGGGATAACGTGGAAACGCCACCCAGATTTGGATTTGAACATGCTAACCAACAAGCCATTGTGCCACCCCTTGTTGTTGGTTTTTTTTTTTTTTTTTTTTACTTGTGGTGTTTCACTAAAACAGCCAACGAGCTGCAAAATATTGATTTAATTTTTGCATTAATTAATACGTAAAATATATCAAACTTTATTTTTTACAAAACATTACAAGTTCACTTTATATACACATTTTCACATAAAGGGTGTGTTTAGTGATTTTTTTTTTTGCCACACCCATCCATATATTCACATTTAAACGAACTAACTATTTAAATGAAGCAGGCGGAAGACGGGAAAATAGACTGGGGTGTAAGATAGCTATGAGCATTACGAAGCACCTGGCACAGAGTCTTAAAAAGATTCTTTAATGTTTTTTGTGTAAATTATGGACAAAAAGCAGCATATCAGGGCAGAAAGCAATTATTTTCTCAGAGAGAAATCACTAGTATTATGGCTTTTATGGCTGTTCTTTAAGAAAAATGTTTGGTCATTGTCCTCTGTCAGTTTGTATCCAACAAAACCCATTAATATGGAAGCTATACTGAGCTAGAAAGCAAGGACCAGCAACCACATAATGGTTATAAAATGTAGTCCATTGTGAGAATCATCTATGTCAAAATAAACCGCTTATATTTGACCCTGACTTTGAGAACAAAGAAAAGGAACTTTAGAAACATGGATCCTGTGAGTCAGAAAATGTCCCTCATTGATCGACTAACATGGTCTGCATGAGCTGCTGTATCTCAGATAGGAGAAAGATAAAGTAAGAGAACGGCTGAAGAAAGTTATTTCATTTCATTACTTTACAGTTATTGAGGTGAATATGCAGTGGTTTTATGTCTGCCAAGATCCTTTTGAACTTGCAGACACTTATAAGTTTGCATTACATTACATTTGTTTATTTAGCTGATGCTTTAATCCAAAGCAACTTACAAGTATCCCAACTTGGTTATGGTCAGAACACTTGATACAGCACCCTGGATCAGTGAGGGTTACAGGTAAAGGTGCTCAAGGACCCACATTGGTAACTTCAGTGGAGTTGGGACAACATTCTATTTGATAACCCAACACACTACCCTAACTAACTAACTACCACACCTTACATTTCAGATTCTAATCTCATTTTATTATCATAATTCCACTTAATCCTTCTAGGGTCGCAGGTGGGTTCAACATGCTCCTCCAGGGGAAAACATTTTGGGCACTGAGACACCCAGGACAATCTATCGCTGGGCACACTCACTCACACAGGTACACACACACTATATAGGGGCAATTTAAAGCAGCCAACTTGCATTGAATCCATGTTTTTGGACTGTGGGAGGAAACCGGAGAACCTGGAGAAAACCCAGTGGACACAGGGAGAACATGGAGACTCCACCCAGGTTGGGATTCAAACCGAGAGGTGGGCGTGCTAACCACTAAACCACAGTTCCGCCCCATTTAGGAATCTGCAAGTTGTACATATAGAGATTCAGTTGCCCCATTGGATTACTTTACATAGCTGCATTGGTGTTGTTGGATTGATTTGAAAGAGATGTAAAAATGAGGGCCATGTTTAAAAACTATCAGTGTTTTCTTTAAAATAAAATATATATATATACTTTATAAGTGCTTATAACTTTTAATAAAACCTTTTTAATAATAAAAAGTGTTGTCATTGATTACCTCTTTGAAAGAGACTGCATACATAGTAATAAGTAATGACTTATAAAAGGTTATAAATGCTCTTTACAGACTTTATGTAAAGTGTAATCATCTTGTTTTAAGTAAGAATGTTGAAACATCCAAAGAATCAAAAGTTGAAATAAGTTCATATTATAATGCATTATGTCACTTTGTGTTGTATTATATTTGTTTGTTTATGTACAATTATAGACATTACCAAGAGTTTATGACAAATGCTATAAAGCATTATGAGTACTTTACAAAGCTTTATAAATACACCTATAATGCATTATGAATACAGTATTCATAAAAAGTGTTACCTAGCAAGTGTTTTGCCATATTGTCATTTTAAATTAATGCAGGGAGAATTAAATGCAATATAAACACATTTTGAATCATTCTGCATATTTATGCAAATACCATTCTGATATTAAGAAAAGTCTTTGCGTTTGTTAAAAAGCAACAATTCCAATAACACTTGCGTGTTTGTGATGAGCAGATGGCAAAGGTCGATCATGCGAACTCATTTTTGCTTATGATGGCACACAGTGGGAGCAAATGGCACGGCTTTTAATCTTACATGCAGCTGGTGTTAGGAAAAGCATCGGGTTTTGCATACTGTATGAGTTTTCGCTCATTTCCTTGTTTGCGAATGAAACGCTGCCTTTACACACATCTGTGCGCTAAAGAGAAGAACCATGATGCCGGCGTTAAACCAAGGTTGTTTTGGCAGCCTTTAAAGACGTCTGATCAGAATGCTGTAGGCTCTTGACTTGTGGAATGTGGGGGAAGTTATGCAGCGTGTGTGTGTATATATATGTATGTGTGTGTGTGGGGGGGGGTGTATATGTATTATTCAGCCTTGAACAGATTTTTATGGAATCGAAAACAATATCGCAGCGAAAGTAACTGGTAATGATCTAGTTGCAGCCATCCGATTCCATAATGGCTACAAGCCGAAGCTTTTAAATAAGACGTATTAAATGTTTCAAGGAGAGAAACACAAACAGAACTTAAAGTGTTCGAGCGGAATCCAGAACAGTGGATATGGCCAACTGAGATTGCTTTTGTTTTCTGGCTGGCTCATCATTTTCCACCCCCTCGTTTTCTATTTTCCTCTCCCTTTTCTTTTTTATTTTGATATAGTGCTGTCTTTCAGCCTGGCACTGGTCTGCGCTGGGTTTATGCCCCATAATGAGAGTGCTTGAGTGCATGAGCCTGACAATGTAACACAATTTCTCTTTCATTTCTTTGCCTTGCTTCAATCCCTGAACAATTGTAACGTGTATGTATCTCTTTCTCTCTCTCTCTCTCTCTCTCTCTCTCTCTCTCTCTCTCTCTCTCTCTCTCTCTCTCTCTCTCTCTCTCTCTCTCTCTCTCTCTTTCACACACACAACACACACACACACACACACACACACACACACACAGGTTTGATTTCATGCATTCTGGGGACATAATATATGGGGATTTTTTTTTTTTGCAGAGGTTCCCCAACATTATATTATGTCCTCCTTTCATTCATTCATTCATTCATTCATTCATTTCTTCATTCATTTTCTTCCATTCAGTCCTCTACTAGGGTCACAGGGTTGTTCCCTGTGGGGGGGGACCTTTAGGGTGCAGGGCAGAAACACCAAGGATCTGAGTGTGAATTATCGCTGGGCACACACACACACAAACTCACATACTATATGGGGCAATTTAGAGCATTCAATTTACCTTGAATGTATGTTTTTGAACTGTGGGAGGAAACCGGAGAACCTGGAAGGAACCCATGTGGAAAACATAGAAACTCCACCCAGATTGGAATTTCCACCTGGATCCCCAGAGCTGAGAGGATGAGAGGAGAACATGCTAACCACTAAGACACCATGCCACTCTGTATATATTATGCATACTGTAAACTGTTTAGGGTGATGGGGGTGTTCCCCATGCCCATCCGGGGAGAATGTTTACACCCAGGACAGGGCGCCAATCTATCGCTAGGCCTATACACATGAACATCTATGCATATTAACAGAGGTTTATTGCAAGTGTTATATAGTATTATAACTACTTTATAGAGTGTTATGAAGGTTTATAATGCATTATGAATACCAAATTCATAAAAAGTTTTACCCAGTTTAAGGTTTATAGTTTCTTTTATTCTTTCATACTAATAATCAGGATGATTGCTAAACATGTATAACCATTAAAAAACTGCCGACTGAAGGGCTTTTTAGTGCAACACTGTGAAGTATATGCAGAAAAAGCATGTGATCGAGAAAAAAAAGGATAATGTATCCTGTAAATGTAAACAATTTGTTGATGAGAGGGGTCAGGGGAGCATCTCAAAAATCAATTCGCAAACAGGCGGACAAATTGGAGCTCGGATATAACGCTGGGGCTGTGTATGGACGCACAGCCCGTGCTTCAGAGTGGGGATGTGCTAGAACAGCAGGTGAGCAGGTTAAATGCTATTGATCTTAAAGAGAAACAGAAAGACACAACTGCACTGGGCGAGATCGCAAAATATCGGATGACTGAACTGTGTAAATACATCGTCCAATCAGAACCCAATCCAGATTTAAACCTTTTAATAAAACAATAATGCACTCGAGGCAAGCATGGAAAAAAGGTGTTGTTAGGCATGACCTGTAGCGCAGTACAGTTACACCTCTTTCCCATAATTTATTCACAATAATACACAACCTCAACTGTCTTATTGCTTTTATAAAATGGTTACAAACACAATAAAAAACAAGGTTTGATTTATAAATGCATTTATAAAAAAAATAATAATAATACGCTGGTCTTCTACAAGGTAATGTAGTCTGGTTTTTAAAGTGACGGCTGATCGCTGAGTAACAGGATACCAGTTTCTTTAACGATAAAAAAAAAAGCCATCTAGTGGCCAAATTACAATACACACTTTATTAACAACAGCTGCAATAGGTTTAGTGCGTGTTTAGGTGTGTGTTGTTGTGAGTAATGTAACGGCTAAATGGATAAAAGGATCAGCCAATCAGATTTAAGGACTGAAACTACCCGTTTTATAATAAAGAAATAAATCGTAGGAACAAGGTGTTGTTAGGATTGATGCGTAACAGAGTACAGTTACTCATCTTTCCCGTGATTTATTCACAATGGTGCACAACCTCGAGTGCCTTATTGCTTTTATAAAACAATTACAAATACATTATAAAAAAAAAAAAAATCAGGTTTGCTTCATAAATGCGTTTACTGAAATCAAAATCATTAATAATCTGGTCTTTTGCAAGGGAATCTAATCCGTTTTTTTTTTTTAAATACTGATCACTGAGTATTATTTATGTGAAAATTATTTTTATAATGTGGGTGTATACAAAGCATTAAAATCATGAAGTTATTTTGAGAAGTGTTGGCTTATTTGGAAGGCAACAAATAATAATTAGTGAAGATCAATTTTTTTAGAGTTTATTTGTAGTTCTAAAATATTAAGGGTGCTTTACTCATTGTTCTCCAACTAAGATATTCATTAAACACACAAATGAGCTATGATGTGAATTAGGAATTGTTATTATGATAACATTTAGCGACTTCTAGAAACTTTTCAAACCGCCAATGGCTACTTTCCCTACTGAGGAGTTGGCAACAGTGCTATAAACCCTTTCTGTCAGGTGTTGTGAACAGATGTTATGGGAAGGGTTTAGTTACACAACCTAAGTCCTCTGCTGCTTTATTTAAACAGTTGGATGGAGTTTACCTTTTGTGGCCTTGGCATTGTGGCCAACCACGTTCATCACAGACTAGTTTCCGAAACCTGGGTGTTTTTTTTTTTTTTGGTTCTGTGGTCTTTTCAAGGGCGGCACGTTGGCTTAGTGGTCAACACGTTCGCCTCTCAGCACTATGGACTCCCAGTTCGAATCCCAATCTGGGTGGAGTTTCCATGGGGAGGCATCTCCCCGTGTCCATGTGGGTTTCCTTCGGGTTCTCCGGTTTCCTCCCACAGTCCAAAAACATGGATCAAGGTCAATTCAATTCTCCAAATTACCCCATATATAGTGTGTCTGTGTGTTTGAGTGTGTGCCCAGCGATAGATTGGCACCCTGTCCTGGGTGTATCTGCCCAGCAACAGAAACATTCTCTCTGGATGGGCATGGGGAACCCCCCTCCTACGACCCTAGTAGAGGATAAAGTGGAAGATAATGGATGGATGGGTGGTCTTTACAGTCACCACATCTTAATCCCATTGAGCATTGATCCTGTTAAACGGACCGTTCCATGAACATGTTCATACCTCCATTTAATTTGTGTCAACAGCAAAAAGCCATCCTGTCCCCATGGGCTGATATTTTTGCAGAGCAAATTCAACCCCAAGTGAAATCTATGCTACAAAAAGAACTCATGTGGTTCTGAAGGCCAAAAGGGCTCTACTGCTTTGCAAAATTTCCCAAAAAGTCTCAATTCAGTGCATATATATCTTTATTTGGGTGACATAGTGGTTAGCACGTTCTCCTCTCGGCACTGGTGTTTTAGGTTCAAATCCTAATCTTGGAGATGTTTCCATGTTCTCTCCATGTCCCCCAGTGTGTGCCCAGCAATATATTGGTACCCTGACTTGGGTGTATCTGCCCAATGCCCAAAATGTTCTATCCTGTATGGCATGGCAAGAAACCCGGGAACCCCCCATGACCCTAGTATTGAATGAAGTGGAGGATGATTGGATGGTCTTTACAGTCACCACATCTAAATCCCATTGAACACAGATCCTGTTAAACGGACCGTTCCATGAACATGTTAATACCTCGATCTAATTTGTGACAACAGCAAGAAACCATCCTGTCCCCATGGGCCGATATTTTTGGTGAACAAATTCAACACCGAGTGAAATCTTTGCCACAATGAACTGCTGTGGTTCTAAAGGCCAAAAGAGTTCTATTGCTTTACTAAATTTGAGTTTCTAATAAAGTCGCGATTCAGTGAGTATGAAGCTCACATTTTTCAAGTTTATAGGATCTTATCTTTGAATTTATAGTAGTAATGCACCTCTCAAAGCAGAAGAATCAAACTGTACACATCACCCTCATGCTGTTTATTACTCTCACACCTTGTAATGGAGTCATATAAAAGATGCAGTGTGTGTGTGTGTGTGAGAAAAACTCTTTTTGGACAAGAGATGCTGTATTTATCATAAAGAAATATATGTACGGTAGTTTATTTTTTATTTATATATATATATATATATATATATATATATATATATATATATATATATATATATATATATATGCATGCGTGTGTGTGTATGTATGTGTGTATACATACATACATACACACACACACACACACACACACACATATATATATATATATATATATATATATATATATATATATATATATATATATATATATATATATATATATGCAAGGATACAAGGATACTTTATTGTCAATTCCACTGCATATCAGGACATACAGAGAACCGAAAGTATGTTCCTCCTCTCCATAGACAGAGACAGAGGGAGCCGCTGCGATAGTTTGCGCCGCCCACCGCGCCAAGTTAACCCAGTATAGTGTGTGTGTCTGTGTGACTGAGCGTGCTCAGTAATAGATTAGTGCCCTATCCTGTGTGTTATCTGCCCAATGCCTAAAACATTCTCCCCTGGACGGGAATGGGGAACCACCCCACGACCCTAATAGAGGATTATGCGGAATATAGTAAATGAAGTAATTAATATATACAGTGTTTGTATATATATATATATATATATATATATATATATATATATATATATATATATATATTCCCCAGATGGGTATTCGAACCAGATTCCCGGTTTGAATCCCCATCTGGGTGGAATTTCCATGTTATCCCCTTGTCCGCGTGGGTTTCTTCCGGGTTCTCCGGTTTCCTCCCACAGTCCAAAAACATGGATGAAATCAATTGAGTTCTCCAAATCGCCCCGTATAGAGTGTGTGTGTGTCTGAATGAGTGTGTGCCCAGTGATGGATTGGCGCTCTGTCCTGGGTGTATCTGCCCAGCGCCCGAGACTTTATCCCCTGGATGGGCATGGGGAACCCCACCGCGACCCTAGTAGAGGATAAAGTGGAAGATAATGGATGGATGGATATATATATATATATATATATATATATATATATATATATGTATATATGTATATAGGTCGATTCAGGGTCGAATCCTTATCTGGGTGGCATTTCCATGTTTTCCTTCTGTCCGTATGGGTTCTCCGGTTTCCTCCCACAGTCCAAAAACATGGAATCAAGGTAGATTACATGCTTAAATTGCCCTATATAGTGTGTGTTTGCGTGTGTGTCCCTGTTTCCCCATGTCCACATAGGTTTCCACTGGATTCTCTGTATTCCTCCTACAGTCCAAAAACATGGTGTGTGTCTGTGTGAGTGAGTGTGCCCAGTGATAGATTCACACCCTGTTCTGGGTGTATCTGCCCAGTGCCTAAAACATTTTCCTCTTCATGGGCATGGGAACCCCCTCACGTCCCTATTAGAGGATTAAGCTGAAGATGATGTGTGATTGGATATTTATATTTTTTTCTTTCTAGTTCACTTGATCAATATCAGATCACTGTATAAATCAATCAACTAATTAATAAATGATTAAAAACATAATGCAAGGTGCTTTCATATTATTTTATGCAGGCATTCAGACTTTACATTTGCTGTTGGGCAAGTTATTAAACGCTTACATCCTTTATGGTTTCTGGATGTTAAAAAAAAGTACCTGCATTTTGAGTAGGAGCAAAAAGAAGTCCCCTAAAATGACATTCTAAGAACTATGATCAGCCCTGGTTCCTGCATTTTAAACACATCAAGAAAAAGGTATATTTTCTCCAACAGTTCTAAGAATCACAGACACTTTTGGCAATGTGAAAGTACCTATTTATACCCCCAAATATAAATTCCTTGAACTCTAATATTCCATTTAACTGAATGACTGAGATGCGTGTTCGCAACCGATAACAAAAACAATGTCTCACTGTGTTTATTATGACAGTAAATTAAAAAAACTTAATTTGGAAATGACCAACATCTGAGAATTTGCATTCTCAGCATTAGGTCTTATCAGAACGGAAGCTTTGTGGTTTAGTGCTTAGCATGTCTGCATCTTTCCACTGAGGATACAGGTTTGATTTCAATGTGAGGATTCCATT
This sequence comes from Corydoras sp. C115, assembly GCA_019802505.1. NCBI lineage: Eukaryota > Metazoa > Chordata > Actinopteri > Siluriformes > Callichthyidae > Corydoras > Corydoras sp. C115. The sequence goes on along the minus strand of JAFMOC010000050.1, from coordinate 985,792 downwards.
TTCTCTGAATGTCTGTGTGAGTTTTTAAAAAAAACATGCATTCAAGGTAAATTAGCTGATTTATATTGCCCTGTGTCTGTGTCCAGCAATAAGGTTAGGTTGTCCTGGATTTATCTGCCCAACGCCTGAAATGTATTGACCCCCCCACCCCCCTCTGCCCTAGTAGAGGATTACACAATCAAGATAACTAAATGAAGGAAGATTTTAGCAACTTTTGCGGCATGGTGGCATAGTTTTTAGCATGTTTGCCTCTCAGCTCTGGGGATTCAGGTTCGAGTCCCAATTCTAAGTTTCAGTGTTCTCCTCGTGTCTGTGCAGGGTTCTTTGTTTCCTCCCAGAGTCCAAAAAACATGGATTCAGGCCAAATCAGCAGCTCTAACTTGCCCCTATATGATAAAGTGTGTGTGTGTCTGTGTGAGTGAGTGTGCCCAGCAATGGATTGGCATCCAATGGATTGGTGTATTTGCCCAGCATTTGAAAAGTTCTCCTCTGGATAAACATGAGAACCACCCTCCCCAGACACACCTCATTCCACGACCCTAGTCAGAAATTATGCAGAAAACCATCTACACATTAAATTCATCAAATCTGATTTTATTTGATACTGCCCCCCCCCCCCTTTTAATTAATATTTGATCAAGTTAATAAGATAAAATGAAATATCTGGAAAATCAAATGCTAACAGATGTAACTGACTTAATTGCTATAAGGAATTATGCTGGAACTGTATGAGAACTGTACTGTATGAGGCCAGAAAACAACCAATTAACCCTCGGGTGACGTATCTCCACCTTTCACACGTGACACTTTGAGTCAGTTCAACTAACCACTCAGAGCCAGCTCGCTCTCTCTCAGTCAGTTTTTTTTTAACTGTGAGAGCTAGGAGTTTAACAACCCTGAAAATAATGATGGAGTAATGATGATGCAATGTATTTTTACAACTCTTCTGGAGCAAATATTTATGCACCTAATAATAATTTAAAAAGCAACTGGTGGAATGCAAACCATGAAAAATAGACAGTGCACACCATCCTCAGGTCTTTACACTGGCATCCAGTTTCAGAGCAAAATCGATTTTTAAAAATGCTGTTAGCCATTTACAAATAAATTAATGCGTGTGGGCCTCAGTGCATGTCTGAGTTGCTTAAAGATTTTAATCCAAGCAGGTTTCTCAGATCATTAGTGGCAGATCCATTAATAGTGTCTGGAAATAATCACAGTGAAGCAGCATTTAGCCATTCTGTCACTCAGCATCCGGAAAATTCTTTCCAACGGCAGACACTGTGCCATAAATTTACACCTAGACCTGTTACTTATTACAAGCATTTATTTTTCCTTATTACAGTATTTATTCTGTTAATTCTGTTAATAGTAAATAAATAGTAGGGTTGCGTCAGGTCAAGTCAAGTCAATTGTGTCAGCGGTGTTGACCCATCATAGGAACCAGCTGAAAGAAGGACGTGTATGTGTTTGTGTTTGTATTATCCCTGTCACATGTTGGGATTAGAGTGTACATGTAGGTAAGATATGAAGAACAAATTCAGAATTTCTCCTGTGGGCCAGAATCTGTGTACTTTCTACCGAATGCGAGGCCTTGCTGGAAACCAATTGAGAAAAATGAGTGGTGAAGTTATATGGGCTTGTTTGGGTTGATTGAACACAAAATGAGCTGCTGGGTTAAATTGGTTGTAGAGGCCTGTTTATGGAACTTTTTCCAACTGCAGACACTGTGCCTTAAATTTACACCTAAACCTAAACATGTTACTTATTACAATAATTTATTTTTCCATATTACAGTATTTATTCTGTTAATAGTAAATAAATAGTAGGGTTGCGTCAGGTCAAGTCAAGTCACTTGTGTCAGCGGTGTTGACCCATCATAGGAACCAGCTGAAAGAAGGACGTGAATGTGTTCTTATTATCCCTGTCACATGTTGGGATTATATTGTCGGTAAAATAGAATATTTTCTCCTGAGTTTCTCCTGTGGACCAGAATCAGTGTATTTTCTACCGAATACGAGAAATTGCTGGAAGCCAATGGAGAAAAATGAGTGGTGAAGTTATATGGGCTTGCTTGGGTTGATTGAACACAACATGAGCTGCTGGGTTAAATTGGTTGTAGAGGCCTGTTTATGGAAGCTGGGAGACAGACAAGCAATGCACTGCATTTGTCGACTTCCACCCACAGGATTTGTCGGGAGAGGATGAGGACCATTTTGAAATTTGGTTTTATCCAAAGACGACATCAAGTATCCCAACTTGATGGTTGTGGTCAAAACACTGGGACATAGTCGAAAAACATGGATCAAGGTTAATTGAATTCTCTAAATTGCTCCATATAGAGTGTGTTTGTGTGTGTGAGTGAGTGAGTGTGCCCAGCAATATATTGGCGCCCTGTCCTGGGTGTATCTGCCCAGCGCCCGAAATGTTCTCCCCTGGATGCGCATGGGGAACCCCCCCCCCCCCATCGACCCTAGTAGAGGATAAAGCAGAAGATAATGGATCGATGGATGGACTTACAAAGTGAGCACAGGGTTGGTACAGCCCCCATCGAGCAATGAGGGTTAAGGTTCTTGCCCAAGGACCCACATTGGTAACTTCAGTTGGCCTGGGATTTAAACCCCCAACCTTTATAGCCCAACACCCTAACCATTGAGCTACCACACCCAAAGTTCAGATTTATGAAGGGAGAAAAAGGACTAGGATATATAACATGTATACGGTGGTTCGATTTAATATTAGGCAAAAATGTATAAAAACTCCGATATATTCCTTTAACCAATGTTCTAACATGATCAGTGCACTAATGGGGAACGAAAATCCCACTGTGCTATTGTGAGAGACATGCTGAGTCCTCCGCTCTGTGACCTCCATGCCTTTGTAAAACTTTTCAAAGCCCAGAAGTATTTAAAGAGTCACTTTGAAATTGCTGCGCGATGAAGAATAGGGAAAGGGAAGCCAAAAAAAAGTGCAAGAATATAAGGCACTTAAAGTCCGGGCTCCTGTGCGCCGCAGCAGAGAGGGGATTGCACTTTGATGGTGCCCTATGTTCCAACCCTAGGTCAGCTGCCTCTGATGGATGACCCAACATCACTGTGCACACCTCGCATTTATTAAATTGCCTAATGATAAAAAGATAAGGGAAGAAATGGATTATCCTAAAACCCAGGGCCCACACACTACCGCTGCTGATCCTGCCTGCGCCTCCCAGGCTAGGCGGCCCATCTCCTCGAGGTAATAACGCAAAATAGGCGGGGGAAAATGCTCGTGCCGAATACAAATGTTGCCTTTAAGTGGGAGATGTGTGCCTGGAAATCGTGGCACCATACTGAAGGAGGAAGATTTAGCTCTTTAGCAGATTAATCACTGTCATCATCTGGGCATTGTGGAGAAGTAATTTAGATGGTAAATACCAACTTTGGCCATACATCATCTGTTGATAGTGCGACACGCCAAAGGTGGCCTCTGCAATTCAGACCGAAAGATACTTATACAGAATAAATGTTTGATGCCCAGGGATTTTATCTTCACGGATCGGGAGAAATTTCAATAAGTTTATCTGAAAATCATTTACACACTCATGATTTTCACTTTCGCTGCAATTTACTTGGATTTAGGGAGGAATACTGAGAGCATGCCAGTACCAACGGACATGTCCTTTATTATATGTTCATGGAATTAGCATTTTTAGGAAATGGGGTACTGCATACCGTAGTTCAAGGTGACATAGAGGGTAGTGAGGTCACCTTGCAGCAAGAAGGTCCTGAATTCGTATCCCGCCCAGAGTCCGGGGTTCTTTCCGTATACGATTTGCATATTTTTCCTACGTCTTTATGGATTTACTATGGAGCTCTGAAATTGAAAATAAATAAAGACAAATAAATAGAAAATATTTGAGGCACAGTCCATGCAATTTGGATTGCAGGAGTTTTCTGATTTTCAGGTGGAAATGTACCCTGAAGTGAAGTCTTGAAATTTGAGCTCCGACGTGTAAAAGCAGTGAGGGGATTCTGACCGAAGATTGCTCCTCACATCTCCCACAGTAAATTGAATACTCAAAATTGCCCCATATATATATATATATATATATATATATATATATATATATATATATATATATATATATATATATATACACACACACACACACACGTTAGACAATATAATTGGCACACACAACTTAGTGAAAGACATTTTATTCAATTCTTTTTCCACATGTGTGTTAAATAACACACCTATCTGTAAAGTAATATCTGTGGCCTGGAATTTAATGCTTTAGCGTCAAGAAGCACTGGGCTCTGCAATAATTTACAGCATGCAGGTGGAACCACACCTGTCCTTGATTATGGTCCCTGTGCTGAGAGTATTATAACATTTGTCATAAGCCTCTGTTCATGTGCATAAATATTCATAATCACATTCATAACGTATTATATTTGCAATAAGCCTCTGTTAATGTACATAGATGGTTCGAGCAACAGCACCAGTGATTGGTGGCTGTGAGTGATTAGTGCTATTGTGTGCAGGGGAAACTTTCTGTATATTTAGGTGATGTGGACGTTGATTTGTTTAGTGTTTTTAATTTTCTTCCACTGAGTTACTTTTTCCAAAAAAAAAACACCAAGAAATGACTAATTATGCATGAATTAACATACCAAACCATTAATATTAATAAGATTTTACATTGCTGCCGGTCCACTGTCTGTTTAAGGTCTCAGTGCAGATGGACGGGAAAGCTGAACTGAACCATGTTTCACGTGTGTGCCTAGAAAAGGTAAGTGCTATGTATGTATTGAAGGCATTGTTAACATATGACGATTGGTTTTGTTATCCAATCATACCACTGGTGATTATAGCCAAAGAGCCCTACTTAATTATTTTCTATCTTCCATATATTTTTTAATATGGTTATGACTAGGGGTGTAACGGTACATAAAAATCACGGTTCGGATCACACTGCGGCATGGACCTCACGGTTCAGTATGGTACAGTGTTGGGATCGGGTTACTGGAGCATCAGATTTGGTCAACTTAAAACCAGGATCCTCCACTTCTGCATATAAAGCATATATAGGCTGCATATACATAAACGTACATATACATATAAGTGGATCACTTTTCTCAGCATCACTGTGTTGCAGTTTCTTAATTATAAATTTTATTTGCAGTAATGCGTTAGTAGACCAACCGTTTATGAGACCAAGCTTTTGCTCAGCATATTGTGATTAAAACCAAGCATGGGGTCTCTGGAACAACAGAATAGGTATTACTGTACATGCTTACTGCTTCAGTAATGGATTAGTTCTGGCTGATTTCACATCTCGGGAGCATCGGATTAAGCACACACACTAACTCATAAAAATTGTAGGTTTTGTTAAGTTATTGTAAAAAGTAGCGAAGATTACGATGCAAATGATTCTGTCCAATATGTGTTAGCACATTCTAAATGTTTCTAAAAACAAACCTCACAACTTCTGCATAACACCGTCAATCTGACCCACCGGCTCAGGGGGTGGAGTTCGCCTCTTAATTTTAGTTCCACTTTTTTTCCATTGTATTCTGCATGGTAGAGCACGTACCGAACCGTAACGCCCAAACCGAATGGTTCACGCAGAATACAGCATACCGTTACACCCCTAGTTATGACTATATGACATCTTACAGCGGTCACATGCTATCAAACACCTAAGGCGCACATGTAGGACCAATTATTTTTCATGGACCCAACACTGGGTGCAAGGAGTGCCAGGTCACTCCTCATTTTCAGTTCCGTTTCAGTCTTGTTTTCAATTAATTAACTTATTAGCACTCATTAGACTCCCTTATTTTGTTAATAAACTGTGTTTTCTTATTGGTTCCTTTTGTCATTCACGTGATCGGATTTTAGTTATATGTTTTGTGTTTTCTACTTTGCTCATGGTGCTTGTATAGTCAGAAACCTGAGTTTAGTATTACTTCCCTATACGTTTAATAAACTCCTCTTACGGTTACCTGGTTTCCTGGCTCTATTCAGTGCTTCATTTACGATACCCATACGGGATCCACAGTGGCCCTGACACTGGGGTTATGCAAAAGTCATTAAACACATAGAGACATAGTTCAGTCCTGATTTCGTGCCCATCTGTGCTGAGGGCTTAAACAGACAGGAGACCAGCCGCAATGTAAAATTGTAAAATCTTATGAATATTAATGGTTTTCCACCCATTAAACTTCAGGTGACATTTGGCCGACCCAGATCTGTCTGCTGCATCATATAAGTTCTATATGGCAGTATAGTTTTTAATTTGCACACTTCAAATCCTGACTTAATTGATCATCGATGCTTGCTTAGGCTAGAATCCATTACAGCTTGAAACCAGGGTCCACTTCATATATATATATATATATATATATATATATATATATATATATATATATATATATATATATATATATATATATATATATATATCTCCATCTATCGGATCGTGGGGGGGTTCCCCATGCCCATCCAGGATAGAACGTTTCGGGCGCTGGGCAGATACACCTAGGACAGGGCACCAATCTTTTATATACTGTGTAAATATATATATACATATATATATATATATATATATATATATATATATATATATATATATATATATATATATATATATATATATATGTGTGTGTGTGTGTGTGTATACATAACCTATACATATATACCTAAGCGGATCACTTTTCTCAGTACCACTGTATTACAATCTCTTAAATATAACTTTTATTTACAGTCATATTTCAGTATAGATTACACACTTTAAGTTAATTCCAGTTTTAACAGACCAACCATTTATAGAACCATGTTTTTCTCGGCATATTGTGAACAAAACCAAGCGCAAGAAATCTGCTGAGCTGAGTTTGAGTCTGTTTCAAGGTTCTCTTTTGCTGGACGGGAGTTTTACAGCATTTAACGCTATACATGTTTCTAATCTTCTGTAGGTTTAAAAGTGTTTAATAGCATATGAAGTGTTTATACGAGTGTGGGAGCAGTTAATGAAGGCAGCATCCGCCAAACAGGATGAATGCCGGTCTAGGAACAATTTTGAAAACTCTTCCAGCACTAGAGTATGTATTTTGGAATTTTGTCACCCAGTGTAAAATCCTAAAGTGTAATGTTCTCTCATTTTGTCACTGTACACTGACAAAAAATAAAAAAATAAAAAGAAGATAAAAACAGGATGGGAATTCTTTCTAAACTTGGCAAAGATTTCACAGCATGGAAAGTTTGTATGTTTTCAATTGATCACTTAAGTTCTGAAGCTACACCCGGTGCCCATAGAGCCTTGCTTTGATGATTTGCATATCCATGGCAGGAGAAAAAGCAAAACTTTGTCTTCCCTCCACTAGCAGCGGTTACAAATACAGCGAATAAAAACTAATTCTGTTTCATGATGCCAAATGATGCACTACAACAAAGACAAGTCAACAACAGCTTTGATCATCAAAAAAGTCAAAAGTCTTTCCATGTTTTCAGATCAAATAAGCTCATCGAGGCGATGCGTTCGGAGGACGAATACGTGCAGGTAGACTGAAATTCCCTTTTATCTCCTCCCGAATGTGTTTGACAGCAGCATATACTATATGTAGCCAATGCAGTCAAGGACATTAATTATTAACAGCCCATCTATTTAACAATGCCTGGAGTGCAGATTCTTTCGGGGAGATTTGAACATCTTCATTATGTAGCCAGTCACACATTGAGGAAAGGAAAAAACAGGAAAGCAAAAACATATTTTGTATTTCGTCTTGCTTTCATTTTCCGAAACTGGACCTGGAAACATAAGGCGAGTTTCTAGAGATAATGTTGATTTAAAGGGAAATTAGTTTAAGTTCATGTAGTTTATTAGTGTGACTGGCATATATGGCAATCAAACTATTGTTATCCGATTGTTATAATTCCACCATTTTTGTCCGGCTTTCTTCTCTCACAATTTTCAAAATATCGGCATGTTGTTTGCAGGACACGTCCAGCTCATTGCTGAGATATGAGTGCTTGTATACAGCTAATGAATCTGTCGAACTGTTCCGAAGACATTCCTGTTTTTCCGAGCCAAAATTTCCATTCACGTTGCATCAGAGAGATTTTTGCACTCCCGTAAACTTGGCCAATTTTTGAAATACTATATATGCTTTTTATTTAATTTTAAAAAATTAAAATCACTGACGTCTGTGTTGGCTGTACCCAGATTGCTGTTGTGAAATCAGAGTGATAGCACTTTTCCTTCACTCCTGATCACTCTTAAAAGTTGGCTTTGTTTATTTCCTATAGGAAAAATCTGATTTTGAAAGTGGCACAACCTGGCAAATCTTTGAGCAATTAACATGAAATGTGCCACTCCTTATATTTGTCTCATTTACTGGCAATCTCTTTGAATAGTTTAAGATTCCGATATTCCAAATCCAAACTGTCCTGACCAATAATGAGAGCACGGCTTATAGACACCCTATTACCTGGCCACACCCACTTTTTGCTCTGTCGTTGTATTGCTTTGATATATGTATGAACTGTGTCTACTAATGCCATGTTACAATCAAACTCGCATTTTAATTTATGAGAAATGCAACTCTAGTTTTTATAGTGCTTTTTACCACAGTACACTGTCAGAAAGAAGCTTTACAGTGTTTACCTGAAACCCAAAGAGCAAGCCGAAGCAAAAGTGTTGTCTAACGCTCCTGTGATGTTGGTTTTTAGTAAGAAACCTTGGGAGGACCAAGGCTCAGTGGGGGACTCATCCTCCTTGAGTGGCCGGGCAGCATCAACAGTGTAGGACAGCCATGTACAGATTATGTAGTGATACATATTCAACATTTGGAACACCTGTCAGTTGAAAAAGTCCAGTGAGGGCATCCTGCAGGACTTCCAGTAGACGACAATACGATCATGCACAGGGCGATTTAAATTTTTTTTTTTTTTTCATTGTCGTGCATATTGAAATTTCAAGGTTAAAAATCAGAGGTTAAATAATAATAGGCGGTGCGATGGTGTAGTTTTAAACATATCTGCTTCTCAATGGTGGTGATCCAAGTTCGAATTCCGATCTGGGTGAAGTTTCTATGTTCTCATATTCGCTTGGGATTTCTCCACGTTCCCTGGTTTCCTCCCACAGTCCAAAAAACATGGATTCAAACAGAAGAGCAACGCTATGCTGCCATGGTCTTCCTGGCTAGAAATAAAAACCCTCTATCTATGACTAATACATTACTACGTGGGACAGATCTGGGCCAGAATATTTCCGCTTTCTGGGTCTGTGGATCAAAAAGTCGAGTTGCTGTATGATTGCTATTAAAACTTGTTAAAAGCAGAAGTTTAGTATTTATAATGCATACAGTATGATTTAAAAGATTGGACACACCTCTTTTTTGCTCCATGTTCTCAGTTCCACTTTCTGTAAAGATGGACTTTATAGTTCCACAATTCCAGACTGTAGTCCATCTGTTTGTGTTCTACAGTACATACTCTGTAGGTCCCCTTTACTCTGTTCTCTAATGTTCAGAACCCCAATAGTACCAACACAGAGCAGGTTATTAGTTTGGTGCATTATTCCTATCCCAGCAGTGTCACTCGGGTTTTTTTTTTGTGCACTTTAAAATTTGTAAGAACTATCTGAGGATAACCTGTGCAAAAAGTACCAGTCAAAAATTTGCCCCATTTTCCTCCACAGTAAGTGGAGGAAATAGATAATGGGGCGAGAAGAGTGTGTGTCCAGACTTTTCATTGGTATTGTATATATAAATTGCCATTGTCCACATTATATTAGGAGCAATGAGAGAAAGCTTAAGGGCCACATTGGCAAATTTATTGGACTTGGGGTTTGAACCACCATCCTTTAGATTGATAGCCCATCACCCTAAACACTAAGCAATCACACCCACATTTACAAATATACATGCACAAACAGGCATTTGTTTGGCTTTTCTCACACCCTGTAGCATCATCATTACCTTTAATTGCAGATAATAATAATTAATTTAATGATCAGTAGGGGGCCCGCATACTGCATTTAAGACATAATCTCCTAATTTGTTAGTGTGCTTTCAAATTCTACCTGTTGTGTGATGTTCCTGACCAATAGAGAACCCATAACCTACACTGCAGAACTGTCACTGCAGAACTGACAATAAACAATCCACCACCCAAATGATACCTGTTCTGTGATGGTCCTGACCAATAGAGAACAGAGAACCAACAGGGGACTAACAAAAACAAAGAAAACAGATGGACTACAGTCTTTAATTGTAAAACTACAAAGTCCATCTATATGGTAAGTGGAGGAAATAGATAATAGAGCAAAAAGACGGCGTGTCCAAACTCTTGACTGGTACTGTAGATTTTTGGCTGTATGCAAAAGTCACCTTAATATAAAACAGAAGAAAAGATAAAAGGTGTTTACTAGTTTGCCCCAAAGCTTAAATTTATTGGAATAAAACTTTTTTTTAATAATATGCTTCAAGATCTTTCTAGCTTTGACCAGAAAAATGCACAATTCAGTCTTGATGGCAATTGTGATTTGAGACGCGATCGCATGCATATATTAATAAATTTGACCATGTGTCCCTTCTCCGCATGTTATAGTGATCTACTGTTTTAATATCGCTGCATAAAGGGATTCTCTCCCACATATCACTTCAGCTCAACGGTACAGTAAATGGCTGGGTGACAAACGCATCCATATTGAAAGCATATTTCAAATAAATTAGCCGGTGCATGGTTTTACTTTACAGTGCTCGTACTGTACAGGAAGATGGAGCAATAACGGATGAGAAACAGTTCTTATGGTGACAGTCACACAACAGCTGCGTCTGATAGCAGATGTTCCAAACGCAGAGACTGACTGAATAATAGATCCAATGGATTCCCCCCCCCTCCTTGAAATAGCTCCACCGGTGGCCTGAGAAGTATGTGGCACCACGGTAGTAATAAGCTGGAATTTACCCAGCAGCACTCCTTATCTCCAAATGAGCTAGGAAGCTTTGAGGGAGAGATTCAAGGTGCTTAAGTGAGGGGTTTACCGCAAACTTTTTAGTGCATTCCCACTTACTGGAAGTAGTGAGTCAAGGCGATTGGTCTTTCAAAGCTGTTTCATACTGATTCCAATGAATCCAATCACACTGAAACTTACAATATCAATATAGTAGACATCCCCCCTTCTTGTTTCATTGTTTATTACCTCCACTTATCATTAAGATGGACTTTGTAGATTTATACTTACAGACTGTAGTCTATCTGTTGGTTTTTGTTAGACCCCTTTGGTTCACTGTTTTCTATTGGTCAGGACCATCATCACAGAACAGGTATCATTTGGATGCATATCGGCAAATTAGGTGAATATGTCTAATATGCAGTATATGGAGCCCCTTCTGATCATTAAGTGGATTAACATTAGCTCCAATTAAAACATATATGTGTATGTGTATGTGGGTGTGGTAGTTTAGTGGTTAGGGTGTTGGGCTATCAATGTGAAGGTTGGGAGTTCAAACTCCAAGTCCACCAAAGTTGCCAATGTGGGCCATCGAGCATTCTCTCATTGCTCCAGGATGCCAGGATAAAGTTGGGATACTTGTAAGTTGCTTTGGACAAATGTGCCTTCTAAACGACAATATTTACAGTACCAGTGATACGTTTAAACACACCTCCGTCTTGCTCCATTGTCTCAGTTTCCTGCATTTAACATATAGATGAACTTTGGTTTTTTACAATTACAGACTGTAGTCCATCTGTTTTCTAGTCCTCTGTTTGGCTCTCTCTATTGTTACGACCATCACTAAACTGTATTAGTTTGATATTATACTGTATATAAATTTAACTGCTTTTTCCACCATATTACAAAAGCCAATCAAGGTTAAATGTCAACCTCCTACTGAATTAGTTTTGCTTTAAAGAATCATGATGCTATTCAGTGTTTTGAATATAATCAGAATTTTGTAGGTTTCTGTCCACCTATTCTCTCTTCTTATATATATATATATACGCAGTACCAATCAAAAGTTTGGATACACCTCCCGCAGATTACAGACTGTTGTACATCTGTTTTATTTTATTTTTTTGATAGTCCCTTGTTGGTTTTCTTTTCTCTATTGGTCAGGATCATCACGGAACAGGTATCATTTGGGTGGTGGATTGTTTATTGTCACTTCTGCAGTGACACTGATGGGGTGAGGGGGTTTTAGTGCAGCAATGCTTATGTAGTTTCATTTAAACAACTCAGTGACACTGCTGGGATAGGAATAATGCACCCACCTAATAATACCTGCTCTATGGTGCTATTATTGCGGTTCTGACCATTAGAACAGAGTAAATGGGACTTACACAGTATGTACTGTAGAGCACAAATAGATGGACTACAGTCATACTCATACTTGATGGCAAATACTTCTATGTGTTTTTTTTTTTTTTTTTTTTTTTTTTTTTTTTCAGGTTGGATACTATTTTTTCTGTACACTTATATATTTCAAAGATAGTCACATCTGTCAGAACGTCTGGTAGCATAGCAGCTATCACCCACATTTTAATAAGCAATCATGGTGCTCAAGTCAGTGTATGTAATTATCTAGTCAGCAGAGATGTTTATAACGATAAACATCATGTCTATGTAAAGCGCCATGACCTTGCAAACCTAATCTAACATCTGAGTTTAAATATGGATAAATAATGAATAAATTAGCACTTCATAACTAAATTTCTTACCCCAGTTCACCACAGGCATCCCGGCTGCATTTTAAACACCATCCTACATATTGCGTAGATTGCAGGAAAAATATGTTTATATTTGTAGTTTATGGTGCGGCACTGTGGCTTAGTAGTGCCTCTCAGTGCTGCTGATTCAGGTTCCAATCCCAATCTGTGTGGAGTTTCTATGTTCTCCCCGTGTCTGCGGGGGTTTCATCCAGGTTCTCCAGTTTCCTCCCACAATCCAAAAACATGGATTCAAGGTAAATGGAATGATGTAAATTGCCTCATATAAAGTGTATTTGTATCTGTGTGTGTGTGTGTGTGTGTGTGTGTGTGTGTGTGTGTGATTGTGCCCAGTGATGAAATGTTCTGGGTGTATTTGCCCAGAACCCAAAAGGTTCTCTCTTGGATGGGCATGAGGAGGAACAGTGTCAGTGTGGGTTTTCTCCGGTTTCTTCCCACAGTCCAAAAACATGGATTCAAGGTAAATGGTCTAATTTACCCCATATAGAGTATGTTTGTGTGTGTCTATTTAAGGGGGTGTGTGCCCAGCAATAGATTGGCACCCTGTCCTAGGTGTATCTACCTCGTGCCCAAAACATTATCCGCTAGATGGGCATGGAGAACCCAACCATGATCCTAGTAGAGGATTAAGTGGAAGATAATGGATGAATGTATTTCATGAGGGATGTGGGGAGTAAGACACCTTTAATGATTGTATTCTAGGCTTTCATTTAGTCCTTTTAATAAAGCTGTATAAAATCAAGCACCTAACTATAAAGTGTACACTTTCAGCATGTGGGGACTGTTTGGGAAAAGTCCAGCTTGGCTGTGCCCCTCTGTACCCCACTGTGCCCCAGTGCACGGAGCCAATTCCATAATGGCATTATTGTGTTTGTTGTTAAAGGACTCTTCTCTGTCACACACAAAGCCCTGACCTCTTAGCTTCTAACACCTTTGGGATAAACTAGAACAGAGATTGTTTCCCAGGACCTTTTGTCCAACATCAGTGTCTGACCGTACGAATGTTCTTCTGTATAAACTGATGAAAATTCCCCTAGACATTGTATAAAGGGCCATATCTTACAGCCAGTTCAAGGTGCGTTGCGATGCTCATTGCAATCTTACACCCCCGGCAACATTCTATTTTAACTCCAAGCCAATTAACCTTGAATCCATGTTTTTGGACTGTGGGAGAAAACTGAAAGACCTGGAGTAAATGCACACAGACATGGGGAGAACATGGAAACTCCACCCAGATTGGGATTCGAACCTGGATCCCCAGTGCTGTGTGGCGAACGTGCTACAAGTTGATTTACTTTTGTCTGTAAAGTTCTGTAATGATTTTATATAAACTAGTATGTATTAATGATGCGGTCACCTTTATAAATGTAATAAATAAAAATACCTAATACCTTTAGAGTGCTTATAAAATAACAAGAAACAGTTAAGGTAAAGCTTTCGGGGTAACACTTTCTATGAATCCAGTAACCTTAATGCATTATAAATGCATTTATAAAATATTCATAACACTTTATAACACTTGTCATAAGACTTTGTTAATGTACATGGATGTTAATAATGATAGTCATAAATTGTTTGTAAATAAAAACAATTTGATATAAGGCTTTATATGATAAAATTACATAATGCATTATAATATGAATTTATTTCAACTTTTGGGTCTTTAGATGTTTCGACATTCTTACTTAAAACAAGATGATTACACTTTACTTTAAGTCTGTAAAGAGCATTTATAAGCTTTTATAAGGCATTATGTACTACTATGTTTGCAGTCTCTTTCAAAAAGGTAATTAATGACAACACTTTACTTTATGCCTGTAAAGAGAGCTTATAAGCTTTTATAAACAGTTATGAGAATTAATAAAAATTAAAAAGTCATTTTTAGGAAAAGTATTCATTAGACACAAATGTTATAAGGCTTATTTTGCTGGTCTCTATAATAAGTTGATGAACAGCTAAAATATATGATTTATAATGCATTATGTCCCTGTTGTGTTATAAAACCTTAATGGCATGTACTTATAACACTGCAGTTATGTACATCTGTGGACATTAACAAAGGTTTATGTCAAGTGTTATAAAGCATCATGAATACTTTATAAAGCTTTATAAATGTGTTAAAATGCATTATGAATACTGCTAAAGTGTTACCACATTCAAATAATTTAAATGTAATATATCTTTGACACTGAAGTTAAAATATACATTTTTTAATGCAGAGTGGCTTGTAGTGGTTAGCACGTCCGCCTCTCAGCGCTGGGGATCACGGTTCGAACCCCGATCTGGAAGTGAAGGAGGGGAAATGCTATTGTTTGCCTGAAGATGAACACAAAAGACTATTTTGGCTTTCAACAACACAGGATGGACCACTGGAATTAATTAGGTTATTTTTTTTCCGACAAAGTCCCTTACTGCTTAGTGACTGCTTTATAAACCTGAGTCTGTTTAATGCAGGATCGAGTGTGAGAATCCAAAAATTGAGCCAATTCCAACAGTATATTGCAAAATTGCAGATGAGCATTTTATAGCTTTATGTTTCTTTAAGATAATTATGCTGTGTAAATAGTTTATGCTGGACTTGTGGAACATCTTGCGTACGAAGCCTGTTAAAGAGTTTATACTGGCCAAAGACTGTGTTGTGCACTCTCAGTTCATTGGATAGTTCACACTGGGCATGTGGAACATCTCGCTTTCTCAGCCTACACACTGCACGCTGTCCATGCGCACAGCACATCTTGTGCTTATACTTTATAACAAGTCTGGATTTGTTAAACTTACTTATTGGATTGAGCTTACAAAATTCAATAATATAGTGGTAATTTATTTACTGCTCCACATATCGTCCATGTTCTCAGTTCCACTTACGGTAAAGATGGACTTTGTAGTACTTTAATTTCAGACTATAGTCCATCTGTTTGTGTACTACAGTACATACTGTCTATGTCCTATGTACTCTGTTCTCTAATGGTCAGGACCCCAATTGTAGCACCACAGAGCAGGTATTATGTGGTTGGTGCATTATTCCTAGTGTTGAAAATACATAAAACTACAGAAGCACTTCTGCACTAAAACTCCCTTACTCATCAGTGTCACTGCAGAACTGACAATAAACAATCCACCATCCAAATGATACCTGTTATGTGATGGTCCTGACCAATAGAACAGAGAACCAACAGGGGACTAACAAAAACAAGAAAACAGATGTCTGTACAGTCTACAGTCTGTAAATATGAAACTACAAAGTCCATGTATATGGTAAGTGAAGAAGGTGAAGAAGAAGGTGTGTCTATTTTCACACCTTCCAAATGCATCATTTAAATAGAAGCGCTATTAATATCTACCCCGATGGGCGTGGCCATCTGGAAATGAGCTGAGTTCAGGTACATTACTGTTGTAATGTACCTGAATGTCAACAGTCAGACATTGGTCACTATCTCGGCAGTGAATCCACAACGCAGGCACGTTTCCAACACCAATGAACACTGAATAGAACCGAACGCTATGCATTTGTACAGAGAATGCAGATACATATTCTACACTATACTGTGGGTTTTCCATTCACAGTCAAATGGGATTGACTCCAGGTAGCTGCACCGCAAAAATAGCAATCCACCCAAGTCAGAGTGCCACCTGGCTCTTAAAGGGAATGGAAAGTGAAACACTGATTGGTTTATTAAATTAGAATTGTACGTCCAAAACAGACCCATGCAGAATTCAGAGAAGTAAATTTTGCACTTTGCGCAAGGACACACTGGCCTGCCTTAATTAAGCTACACTGCACATAATTGATGGCTCACTAAAATGTATCCTGATGAGTTCAAACTTATATGAGCCAAGTAACAAAAATATCTGCTGCTAAACCAGGAAGTTATTTTTCTTGCCACTGTCACCTCAGCTTTTTAGGAGTTCAGGCTTGAATCTTTAGTATTCTTTAGTGCAAAAAATTGGCAGCATCAACAGTGCCGGACACCCAAGTTTGAATTGTGAAATTATTAGATCTCCATTTTTATGAAGTAAAAAATTTACTTGGGTGAAATATACTTCTGAATGTTAACAATAGTCTTTGCAGTACCATCTTCATGTAACTGCAAAACCAGTAGTTAATGAAGCTGCATGGTGCATTGTTAAAAGCTCACTAAACATCATTAAAATATCGCCCAATAAGTTCAAACTGTAAGTTCATGTTCAAGTATTTTATTTATATAGCACTTTTTTACAACAGTACATCGCCACAAAGCACCTTTATGGTGTTATAAGCCTTTAAATCTCCAAAGAGCAAGCCAAAGCGACAGTGGCAAGTAAAGTCCCTGTTATTGTAAGTCCCTGTTATTGTAAGGAAGAAACCATAGGAGTACCAAGGATCAGTGGGGGACACATCCTCCATGAGCAGCCGGGCAGCATCAACAGTGTAGAACAGCTAGGTACAGATTGTGTGATGATCAGGTGACCCTTATTTAACAATTGGAAAACTACATAAGTTCATTGAGGGCATCTTGCAGGACTGCTAGTCAAATTCAAATCCAAGTTCCATCCAGTAATCGTCATAGTTGCAGTACTTCGGCTGTAGAAATATATATGATACACGTAACAAAACATATTAAAATGTCGGATTTGTTAGAATATAATATGAGTACATTCCATCTTTTTATATATTTTTTGTACCACAACAAACATGCTTCAGAGGCAGGAAAACCCAAAATTCAGAGTCACTTGTGATCACACGCCTTCCTCTCTCTCTCCCATGGAGACCACATATTTTGAAGTTTTCCCTGTGATGTGTGATGTCATCAGCAGACAGTCTCTATGTTGACCCAACACGGCCCAGAAAAAATGAAAAGCATGTGCAGAAGCAGTGAGGGGCATGATAATTGACAGTGCTACTTTGAACTGCTGATTATACAGAACATTCACAGTCCCGCTGACTTTGCAGATGTTCTAACATGAAGGTTTAGATCAGAGCGATGACCCTCACAGTGGGAGGACCCGGCCTTGCACCACTTCGAAATTTAGATGGGCGAGACTCTAGAAATACAAAGACTGAGGATGCTACAGAACTCTAAACGGGGCTGCAGCTCCTCGATAATAAAGAGTTTAATACAAAGAGTTTGCCCCTCACTTTGCTGAGTCAAAGTCAAGCGGCTAATGCTAATGCATGTCTCATCACGTAAAACTGATAATGAAAAATGGAATATTTTAAAGCAAGCGAAAATACCTACTGTCTCACTGCCTGTCAGTGTTTTTATGCCGTCTATAAATCCATCCATCCACTAATTAATTATGTTTCCATCCATAAATCCAGCCACACTTTATTATTTTGATTCATCCATTGATTTATTTAAACAATTCAACATTCAAACCTTCATCTAGCCATTTGCTGTATGTACTTTAAATTAATTTGCCTTGTTAAATATATAGTTTATTAATTAGTTCATTCATTAATTTATTAATTATCTTCACACTATATTAGCTTAATCCTCTATTGAGGTCATGGAGGGGGAGAATGCTCATCCAGGGGAGAATGTTTTAGTCGCTGAACAGGACACCAATCTATCGTTGGACACAATCACTCACAAAGACACACTCTATAGGGGGCAATTTGGAGCATTCAACTTACCTTGAATCCATGCTTTTGGACTGAGGGAGGACACTGGAGAACCCTGAGAAAACCCACATGGACACGGGGAGGACAAACTCAACCCAGATCCCTAGAGGCGAACGTTCTAACCACTAAGCCACCATGGCATCTGGTCCCTATACAAATCAAGTTCATTGATATAGCACTTTTTACAACCATACCTTGTCTCAAAGATGTTTCACAGTGTTTCGAGCCTCAAGAGCAACAGTTGCAACAAAAAAATTCCAAACAAAGAAATTAGTTTTTAAAGAAGAAATCTTGGGAGGACCAAGGCTCAATGGGGGACTCATGACCATAAAATTTTACAGATATTTACTCTATACAGCCATCAAGAAGCTGCTTTTTTGGGGGGTTTGATATTGGTGATCCTGAACCGCACCCCTGCAGTTTGATTTATAGCATCAGTGTTTCTTTGCTATCATGATAAAATAATTTATGGATGTGTTTTGAGTGTCACAAACAAAACCAATCTGCGTGTCACTTGCTGTTCCCTTTAACAGCATGGTGCAGTCTGACCTTGGTAGATTGCTATTTCAACGGTGCAGTGAAATAAAGTTTAAAAAAAAAAAAAACACCAAGAAGCAACCAATTACATGTAAATTACCATTTACACCATTTGCTGGAAAACATTATTACTAGTTAGTTACTAATATAATTGCTGCCGCCATAAACCTAAAAATAAATATAAAAACTTCTTCATCTGCTGCTAAGCCAGGGACTTTTTTTCTTGCCACTGTCACCTCAGCTGGTTCTTTAGTGGTTCAGGCTTGGATCTTTTGTTTTTAGTGCAAAATAAACTTACAACTTGAACCTGATTCTTATATTTTCTTAAAGCAGATTTAGAGCCTAAACTTTCAAAGAGCAAGCCATAGCGAAAACCTGGCAAAAAAAAAAAAAAATATATATATATATATATATATATATATAAAAAAAAAAAAAAAAAAAAAAAAAAAAATATATATATATATATATATATATATATATATATATATATATATATATATATATATATATATGCCCTTGCCATCAGTCAATAAAGAAAACTTGTTGATGACATAGCCCTACAGTACATTGAGCTATTCAGCTGTCTTCATTCAAACACCTAACAACCTGGCTGTGCCTAGACACGACCAATTGAGGGAACCCTAGATCATAACACTTAAAAGTCCAAATGATTACAGTGTTTTTTTCGTTTTGGCCAGGCGGCATATAGTGTGATTTCTCTGTCATTCTCACCTGCTAGCTTCAAATTAGAGGTCTTCTATCTGAGGCACACAATTGTGCACTGAAAGCTATCGCCTGACTTCCCCAGATTACTGTTTTTATCCGGGAATAGCAGGATAATGTGATCGGCTTTCATTATGTCACATTGCAATGCGCTTTGCACATTGATCCTGTAAAACTATCCTCGTTTGTGTAAGCTTGTCTTGAAGACAGCCACCCACAGAACATCACGTTCTGGGTTTCACTTCACGTAGACATCACATGCTCTGGACAAAGTCATAGACTACCATATGACCACTGCAAGGTCATCATCAGAAGACTCATTTATCAACCAAGGGTGATTGGAAATATTGACAGGTAAAGAACCAACATCAGGGATGCAGCCATAAGGTTATACATGGGTAGCTTCACAACCACGACAGTCAGTTACGAGTCAGGATTAAACAGCATAATGATAAAGCCATCTATCACAACTACTATATACCAAATTGGTCGCAGCTGATGAGCTCAACGCACTGTCAATGCCAGGCACTACGACACGACAGGCTATTGCGGTGAACAAAGGAACTGGCGACTGTCTTGCTTTTGAGTCGTGCTGTTGTTTTCTCCGGGGATGGTTGGAATTTGTCTCATGAGAGAGGGAGGTCCCAGCACATTATTCATCCTTCTGACCCAGTGACCCCTCCATCCGAAGAGCATGTGGTCTTTGGAGAATGATGGATGGTCCTTAATGTATGGACCTACTTTCGTGATTTATAAAGAGATGGTAATAGTTGCACTTTTCCTTTATGCTGGCACCTTAATATATATTATCCAATCACAGCATCTCCTGATCTTCCTTGATGCCCTTTAGCGTAAGTGACTATTGATTTATGGATTTTGACAATATTGTCTTACTAAATACTTTTGTCGATTTTACAGGGAATAAAACACCATTTATATTTAATCAGTAGTGGGTTGTAGAATATTTGCTTATTACTAACGTACAATAGACTAAACTATAGGTTGTCCAAGCAGAACTTTCAGTATGTTTTGCGTTACATAAAAATTTGCTGATTTCATTTTCATGAAGACTTATAATATTTTCTTTGAATTTCATATTCATAATGCTTTATAAATTTTGCAACACCTTATAATATTTGTCATATGCCTCTGATTATGTACATCGATGTTCATAATCAGCCATAAAATATTTTTTGGATATTCGGGTAACACTTTCTATCACACTGACATTCAAAATTCATTGTAAGAGCATTCATAGAATGTTATAACATTTGTCATAAGCAAATAACAAATGTTATAAAGTATTATGTATATATTAATATTGCATTATGAATACCGGATTCATAGAGTCTCTGTGATGTATTGGATAGCATGGCCCCTCTCCGTGTTGGGAATCCATATCCAATTACTAAACTGGGTGTAATTTCTATGTTCTCTCCGTGT
Organism: Corydoras sp. C115; assembly: GCA_019802505.1. Taxonomy (NCBI): domain Eukaryota; kingdom Metazoa; phylum Chordata; class Actinopteri; order Siluriformes; family Callichthyidae; genus Corydoras; species Corydoras sp. C115. Next base: position 964,773 of record JAFMOC010000050.1, on the reverse strand, counting down.
TGGGTTTTTACCGGGTTCTTTGGTTTCCTCCCACAGTCCATAAACATGGGTTAACGATGTATTGGCTGCTCTAAATTGCCCCATCTAAATTGCCCCTGATTGTGAGTGAGTGAGTGTGTGCGCGTGTGTGCAGGTGCATGTGTGTCTGGGTGAGTGTCTACCCAGGGTTCTACCCTGGAAGGGCATGTCCCCTCCCCCCCTCCAACCCTAGTATTGAATCACGCAGAAGAGTATGAGATATTAGAACCCTAACCCTTACAACATTGTGGTTATGTAAATCTATATATATTAAAATAGGCTTATGACAAGTGTTATAATGTGTGTATTATGCATTTTGGATATCTGATTCATAGAATGTGTTAAAAAAATATATATTTTGGCTGTTGTGATTTGTTGATGCTAGATAAACCAACTTCATAAGGTTGCTGAGACAATAGTGTCTAGTGGCATAGCATACATAATAGTACATAATGCCTTACAAAAGCTTATAAATGTTCTTTACAGAATTTAAGTAAAGTGGAATCATCTTGTTTTAAGTGATAAAGTCTAAACATAGGAATTTGTCCTTCACATTTAACCCATCCGTCCAGTGAAACACATACATATACACACACTAAGTAAAGTGAGCAGACGTGCCCTGTGTGGTGGGCAGCCTTGTATACGACCCCTGGGGAGCAATTGGGGTCAGGTCCTTTTCTCAAGGGCACTTCAGCCATAGTATTTGGTGGGACCGGGAATTGAATTGGGGACCTTCAGTTCACAAGGCAGGATCCTTATCCGCAAGCTTATGACTGCCCCGTTGTGAATGTGAAATTTTACAGCTTGTAACTATTGTTTTTGTCCAGACAGTGTAGATTTTTGGGGTTAAAGCGTCAGTTTTTAGTGGCTTATTGACGAACATATGTTTTACTCAGATAATTAATTTGGTTAAAAGCAAACGAACTGTTGCCACATTGTCCCTTTATTTATTCCAGCGATTTCACAGTTGAGACAAACCTGTTATGTCTCTGTTATGTTTCTGCCTGAAGGTCAATCTATCATTGCACTTAAAAAATGTGTTTAGTGTTTTTCAAGGCCCCCTTTTTCATATCTAACACCTCATGGGAGACGTGTTGAAGCAGGCAGCAGCATCTTTAATTTCATATGACAGCTTTTTGTTCCGTACATTTTGACCCAAATCAAGCTCTATAGTGCCTGGAGGCAGCAGGTTCACCTAAATCACTCAATTCCTCAAGCATGGAAAAATACAGGTATTACATAATAGCTATTTGAACAAGTTAGAACACAGATGCCCTCAGGTGCGAGCTATTTTCTCTGATACAAGTAACCCTGGTCGTTTTTTCTCACCTTTGTATGTCTCCATTCTGTAAACATTTATTCCCTGCTCATGCAACAAGACATGTTTTGCAATGGCCTGCATTCTGACACTGATAGGCTCTTCTGGTTTTCTTATCTGCTATTTATAATGCTTGCATGTTACCTGTTGAATGTGTTTCAAAATATGGATAATAGATTATAACCCATTTATGAATGTTTAGAAGTTAAATGTTGAATTGGAATGGTATGGTTGCACCACGATGAGGTTGAAGCACCCGGATGGGCATTGGGAACCCCTTGCAACCTTACTAGTAGATCAAGCGGAAGAAAATGAATGAATGAATGACTTTAGGTTCTCTGGTTTCCTCGTACATTCCAAAAACTTATAAAGTCATTTGTGTTCATTAAACACAAATGTTATAAGGCTTTATGTCACTGGTCTCTAAGTTGATTAACCGTTAAAATATGTAATTTATAATGTATTATGTCACTTTGTGTTATAAAGCCTTATGCCATGTTCTTATAACACTTTTTAACTTGGTTATGGATATCTATGGACATTAACAAAGGTTTATGAAAAGTATCATAAAGCGTTATGAATATTTTGTTAAGCTTTATAAATGTGTTCACAATGCATCATGAATACCGGATTTAGGTAAAGTGTTACCATAGATGTGTCAATAACTCATGATCAATGATCATGTAGAAAATTTGGCAGAATATTTGGCATGTTAGTAATAAATCCTTTACTCTGATTGGATGGGAGGTATTACAGGCTTACACTAACCTAACAACGAGGCTTAGACGTAATGCTGTGCATTAGTTGAGGCTGCGGGGTGAATCACAGGTTAATATTATCATACAATCCCTTAAATAGAGGGTGTTTGTCATTTCCATGGTAACGTGGTTACAACACAGAGCATAATTACTTCTCACACTCTAAGCAGGGTTTAGGGGCTCCTCCAAAGAGCATTACATCCTATTACAGCCTGCAAATTCAGAGAAATCCACTCCTGTACATTTTCACACAGTTTGTCTTGGAGAATTTCTGTGCAGGACTCCTTATGCTAATAGCTCAACGTGTGTGTGTGTGTGTGTGTGTGTGTGTGTGTGTGTGTGTGTGTGTGTGTGTGTGTGTGTGTGTGTGTGTGTGCTATGATGGTGCATTTAGTTTGTGACAGAAAGATATAATGTTAATAATGTAGGGATATTACAGTCCCACAACTTTATAGCTTCTGTTTTCTGACCTGAGGGATTTAACAATGAAAGTAGGGCACTAATATGCTTGTTGTACAGTATGTTTTACTTTGATTTTATAGTATATCTACAAGTAGAACTTCATTTCCTAAAAGTTTGGGACCATCCATCCACATTGCAAAATGATTGTCAAAAAAGAAGAAAAATTCTTACAAATCAATGAAAAATGTTTATAAATCAAGTAAAATTATCTGCCAATATAGTGAGTAAATTTATCTCATTAAGACCTGTGTGTGTGTGTGTGTGTGTGTGTGTGTGTGTGTGTGTGTAAAAAGCAAGACTTCATAATTTGACCCAATAATGTCCCAACCTTGTGTATTTAAACTGGATTTATGTATATGTACTGTATATAAGTTCTACTTATTACTTATTCTACTTACTTATGTTCTACTCTATATATATATATAAATAAAGAATTATTTGCTTCTGGGTGGTTACTGGCTCCTCTGCTTCACGCAGTTTACCACCAAGACATTGATTATTTATCTACGTCATCAAACACATCATGGTTTGGTTCTTAGTGTGTTCTGTAATGGTACTGCTTGCAGAGAGTTCTTAGACATTTCAGGTGTCAGCACACACGATATCTAAGCCAAAAAAACGGGTGAGTAAATAACCTAAAAGTGTGCAGCTTCAACAAGATGTTTGCAAGACAAACAGGATTAAAAGCAGATCTTTTTTGTGTGTGTTTTTGCCTCTGGCACGGTGCGTTAAAACACAGGCCAGTTGTTTAGACAGCAGAGCACAGTGGGTGGGAAGGACTATCGAAACCAGATTTGGGAATGTGCAAACACTTTGAATTTTTCTTCATACACTCCACCCCTTCTCCAGGCCAAACACTTCAGCAATTACACGGTATGAGCTCAAGCTGCATGATAACTTAATATTGCTCAATAAAATGTTTTATTTAATAAAAATACTAAAAATCCAATTTTAAAAACAAAACTGTCTTAAATAGCATTATAATTGTTAATTATCCTAAAATCTGGAAACAATTTCTATAAATCCAAGATTCATAATACATTATATGTCCATTCATAAAGCTTTGTAACGTTTGTTATTAGCCTTTGTGAACATAGATGCTCACATTCACAACTGTAAAGGGTTATAACAAGATAACACAAGACTTTATAACATGACATAGACATTTTAGACATACTTAATACAAAATATTTTGGTAAGACTTTCTATGAATCTGCTATTGACAATGCATTATGAGTGCATTTATAAAGTATAATAAAATTTGTCATATGCTTTTGTCTTATAACAATATGACCTAAGGCTTTATAACACAAAGTGATGTTTGATTCTTTTGATGTTTAGACATTTTTACTTAAAACAAGATGATTACACTTAAAGTCATTTAAGTGAAAGTCTTAAAGAGCATTTATAAGCTTTTATAGGGCATTATGTACTACTATGTATGCTGTCTTATTCAAAGAGGTAATTATTGACAACACTATTTTTTTATGCCTGTAAAGAGAGCTCATAATCTTTTATAAATCATTATGAGCTCATATAAAGTCATTTTCAGACAACACAACACACATTATAATGCATTATGTATACTTTATAAAGCTTTGTAAATGTGTTAATAATGCATTATGAATACTGGATTTAGGTGAAGTGTAAGCATCTTTTTTATTAAAATCAGTTACTATAATACATTTCAAACATTGTCACCAGCACAGTTTAGAATATACAGCTATGACGTGGTCCTCAGCTTACAATAGAAGTTCCTGCCTCGCACACTATGTTTTGGCTTTGGAAGCGTGCATGACCAAAACAGGAAGAGAGGTCAGTGAAGAGTACTCATTAGACCTACAATGACATTTTTAAATATTTTGGAATTAAAACACTAAAAATAGAAAATGCAGAGTTCAGGTGCCCATAGAGAAAAAAAGAACATGTTTAGCAAAGCAGATGGAGTTTGCTGTAAACAGAACTAATGATAACCACTGGCATGATTTCTCCTTTTGACCTTTGATCCCTGATGAGCCGGCTTTCCTCCCAGGCCTCAGTCTAGTCAAGACAGATGAGCTAACTAACACAGTATGGGGCAAAAGAGACGTGACAGGACACACATACGCACATAAACATACAAACACCCTGTGCTGCTGCAGTTCAATGCTTTGTGTCTTTAAAGTGTGTTTTGTATTCGTGTGAGTGTAATATATATATACAACATTAGTACAACATTCAGGTACAACATTCATGTGTGTATGTATATATATATGTATATATATATATATATATATATATATATATATATATATATATATATATATATATGTGTGTGTGTGTGTTGTACATGAATTAGTACAACATTATTAATTAGGTAACGTTCTTGCAGAGATTTTCTACATTTAATAAACACATTCAAAGCTTTGTAAAGAATAATGCTTCATAATGCTTTGTATCATTCAAGTCATTTTAATATGTGACATAATGCATTAAAAATGTACATTTACATTTTTTGGATTAAAGACCAGTGTCATAAAGCTTAATAATGTTTGAACACCCAACCTCCAAAAAAAAAACACTATACGTTTTCATAACTGCTTATAAGTAGCTGCATTAATATAAGTACCATTATAAATGTGCTATATAGATTTCAGGGCGGCATGGTGGCTTAGTGGTTAGCATGTTCTCCTCTCAGCGCTAGGAAATCCCAGTTCAAATCCCAATCTAGGTGGAGTTTCCATGTTCTCACCGTGTCCGCGTGGGTTTCCTCCGGGTTCTCCGGTTTCCTCCCACAGTCCAAAAACATGGATCAAGGTCAATTGAATTTTCCAAATTGCCCCAAATAGAAAGTGTGTTTGTGTGTGTGTCTGTGTGAGTGAGTGAGCGCCCAGTGATGGGTTGACGCCCTGTCCCGGGTGTATCTGCCTAGCGCCCGTAACATTCTCCCCTGAATGGGCATGGGGAACCCCCCCGCGCCCTTAGTAGAGGATAAAGCGAAAGATAATGGATGGATGTATAGATATAGACTTCAAAATTGGTAACACTTTCTGTGAATCTGATATTCATAATGTATTATAAATGCTTTTATAAAGCTTATAACACTTTGAGTGTGGTTATGTACATATATGGACAGTAACAAATGTCTTGTCTATGGCAAGTATTACAAGGCATTATGAATACTTTATAAAACTTGTGTTAATAATGCATTATGAACACCGGATTTAGGTAAAGTGTTACCACATTATTTTTTTCAAATACTAAGAGGTGGTAAAATTATCCTTTAAAAAAGTTTACAGTGTGAATTGGCCTTGAAACATGAAAATCCTAAGAACTTGTCGATAACATTTAACTGCATTAGCTTTAATTCCAAATAAATAAATAAGCAATATAAAAAGATCAGCAGACCAATGAAGGTCGTAACCTTAAATTCCATTTCTTTTTAGCAGTACAGATTTTTCAGAAGCCAAATTCCAAATTCATTGTAGACCCTCTGAACTGCGCGTTGCTGCCTGCCGGGGTACGGTAAAATGTCTCAGTCTGTGGGAGGATGTGTGGGTGTCACAAGCTGGAGAAAGCCGAGCAAAAAAAAAAAGCCAAAGGAATCAGTGAGTCGAGTCTCTCTCACTCTTCATTCCTCCTCTGGAGAGCTGGCTCTTTAATCAACAAGCCACTAAGCAAAGTGATCACGAGCTTGCGAGCCTTTGCTCTCTCTCTGTCACTCTCACTCTGCCGCTTAATTTGGCCGGGGATTCGTCTCCCACTTACGTTCCCACTTCCCATCCTCCCACTTGTCCGGATCTGATTCTCTCACATTTGATTTGTCTTTTCTTGTGCTGAGATACTGAGGAACACCTGCTGGGATTTATTTGTGGCGCATGTCAGAATCAGAACTAAACCTGAAGAAAGCTTTTGTAGATTCGCTGCTCACTTCCTCCCTCCCTTTCCTACGTTTGTCGTACTTCCATCTTTCCTTCCGACTGTTTTTCCTTCCCTTTTTAGTTGTTCTTCCTTCCTTCTGTCCAACTGTATGTCTTTCATTCCTTCCTTCCATCCGCCTGTCCTTCCTTCCCCCCCTTTCGTCCTTCCTTCCCTCCCTCCCTTCCTTCCTTCCTTCCTTCCTTATTTTCCTCCCCTCCCCTCCTATCCCCCTCCCTTTCTTCCTTCCCTCCTGCCCTTTCTTCCTTCCTTTCCTCCCCTCCCCTCCTTTCCTCCCTCCCTCCCTCTGTCTCCCCCTCCCTTTTGTCCTTCCTTCCCTCCCTTTCTTTCTTCCTTCCTTTCCTCCCCTCCCCTCCCCTCCCCTCCCCTCCTTTCCCCCTCCCTTTCTTTCTTCCTTCCTTTCCTCCCCTCTCCTCCCCTCCCCTCCCCTCCTTTCCCCCTCCCTTTCTTCCTTCCTTCCTTTCCTCCCCTCCCCTCCTTTCCTCCCTCCCTTTCTTCCTTCCTTCCTTTCCTCCCCTCCCCTCCTTTCCCCCTCCCTTTCTTCCTTTCCTCCCTCCCTTTCTTCCTTCCTTCCTTTCTTTCCCCCTCCCTTTCTTCCTTTCCTCCCTCCCTTTCTTCCTTCCTTCCTTTCCTCCCCTCCCCTCCTTTCCCCCTCGCTTTCTTCCTTTCCTCTCTCCCTCCCTCCCTCCCTCCATCTCCCCCTCCCTTCCTTCCTTCCTTTCCCCCCTCCCTTTCTTCCTTTCCTCCCTCCCTCCCTCTGTCTCCCCCTCCCTTCCTTCCTTCCTTTCCCCCTCCCTTTCTTCCTTTCCTCCCTCCCTCTGTCTCCCCCTCCCTTTCTTCTTCCTTTCCTCCCCTCCCCTCCTTTCCCCTTCCCTTTCTTCCTTTCCTCCCTCCCTTTATTCCTTCCTTCCTTTCTTTCCCCTTCCCTTTCTTCCTTTCCTCCCTCCCTTTATTCCTTCCTTCCTTCCTTTCCTGCCTTCCTTTATTCCTTCCTCCATCCATTCCCTCCATTTCTTCCCCCTTTCTTCTTTTCCTCTCCCCTTTTCTTCCTTCTTTCCTTCTTTCCCTCCCTCTCTTTCCTCCTTCCTTTCCTCCATCCCTCCCTTCCTTCGTCTGTGCTTCCGTCCACCTTTCTGTCTGTTCCCCCATGCATAAATACACTTTTCCCACTTTCTCTCACATTTTCTTCCCTTATTTTTGTCAGTACTTACTTTCTTTTATCCAGCTGTCTGTTTGTCATTCTATCTGTGTATCCCTCTATGTTTTTATAGTTCTTTTCTTGGTCTTTGCTTCCGTCCAACTTTCTGTCTGTCCCTATAAATCCATTTTTCCCTCTTTCCCTCCAACCTTAATCCCTGTTTTCTTTTTCTTCCTTCTATCCATCTGTGCTTTCGTCATTCTGTCTGTTATTTCTTCTATGTTTTTATCTTTGTTTTAGTTGGTCTGTTCTTTCTGTCTGTCGTTCTCTGCTTTCCATCAATTGAACTTTCTTTCTATCCTCTGTCCTCCAGCCTGTACTTCTTTTCTTTCTTCTTTCCTTCTTTTTTTGCTTTGTGCATCCATCCTTTTTTCTGTATGTCCTTCCATGCTCCCATAAATTTTTCCCTCCTTCACTCCCTCCTTCCTCCCTTACGCTTGTATGTACTTACTTTATGCTATGGTTTCTTTGTTTTATCTGTCTTACTTTCCTTCTTTTATTGGTGAGTGCTTGTATCTATCTTTCTTCCTTTTATTCAACTTTCTTTATTTCTTTCTTACATTTCGTCTTTCTGTCCATCCTTCCATTTGTCTGATTTATATGTATTTAGATTTATGTTTGATATTTATTTATTTTCTTCATTTTTGTTGTTTTACCAATTACAGCTAGTGAGATAACTATTTATTCATTTATTTATTTTCATTCACTTGTCATTATTTTCTTTTCTAATCCAATTAGTCTTATCACAGTCCACAAGGGCTGCCGCTTACAGCAAGAAGGTCTCGGATTTCATTCCCCACTGGAGTGAATGTGGATTCTGTATGTTGATATGTAAACTGGAGATATTAAAATTAACTTCTGCTTGTATTACTTGTAACAGACTTTAAACTTTTTTTTAAAACAATTATTAAAATTCTGAGGGATACAGGACCCTCTTCAAGCACCATGGACAGGTATAACATATTCTCCACATAAATACACAAGAGAATATACCAAATCCACACCCAAGCAGGTATAGACACAGTGTAACAATCATGGCAATCATAGGTGCCTCATAGCTGTAGAACACAATTTGAAGAAAGCAGCCCATTCAAATAGGTACAGTGGAACCTCTGTTTTCAGTGACTTTGGATATCATGGATTCATTGTTTGATTTACTCCACGAAAATTATGTCTCTGTTTTTGCCAGTTACTCCAGATTTAATCAGCATGCTCATGTGATGTGCACAGATCTTATTGTCCCCTTAATTAAGATTAGCGAAAAACATTAATGTGCTAATAATCTCGAACAATCTACACCAACAGTCTCTGTTTTGTAAGTGCATCAACGCTTTTCAAAGTTAGTATTAATTTGGAAAAATAAAAAACTGTTAAATAGTGAGAAATGCAAATGTCATTCTGTTAAATATTAAACTCTCATTTCCAAGTTTATGATACTTCCAGAATCATTCATTCATTATCTTCCACTTAATCCTCTACTACAGTTGCCCCATGCCCCATGCCAAGGGAGAAAGTTTCAGTCACTGGGCAGATATACCCAAGACAAAGCGCCAATCAATCGCTGGGCGCACACACTCCCACAGTCACACATAGACACACACTGTATTGGGCAATTTAAAGCATTGAATTCACCTTGAATTGATGTTTTTGAAACCTGTATCCCCAGCAATGAAAGGCAAACGAGCTTACCACTAAGCCACCGTGACGCCCTGTTTTGGAATAATTTTTTGTAAAAAGATTTATAAAATACTGTATATGTAATTTCTTTCTCCTATTTTTAGTATTTATTTGTTAATAAAATATGTTTTTGGTATGCATTTTTCAAGTCCCTAGAACAAGTTAATTGGATTTTCATTAATTTAAATGGAAATAGGTGCATCAGATTTTGGATTTGGCCGATTGTTTGCGGACGGATTAGCAATGAAAACAGAGGTTCCACTGTTTTTAAAAAGGCAAAATGCATTAATATTGGGATGGTAATGCATGGGGAATTGTATGGTCAGTGGAACATTCATAGCTTGCATATAGTTCTATACGAAATGATTGTTTATCTGAAATAATTCATATTTAACAGTGTCACGTGTTCATGGGAAGATGGCCATTGATCCAATGGTGTATTGTTATTTTACGACCTGAAAACGTGGGTTAGTAGAACAAATTGTATTCATATATTTCTCTTATTATAATAATAAATTCTTAATATAAAATCATGGATGGATTGCAACATTGGGTCTACCCTATGCGCACACACACACATACGGTATGCATAAAGTAAATTGGCAAGTTATGTGGGGAGAAGTGTGGAACCACACTAAGGAAGGCAATAAAGACAAGGGTCATTACTGCATTCCACACACATGCTGCAGGATCTCGTCCATTTTTACAGTGGCACGGATTGCATATCTAGGGAAATAGGTGCCAGAGGTCGACCTGCCCATTAGGAGCCATGCCTAAGGCTTACAAAGCCACTTCAGACGTGATATTTAACTCTGTGCATCACAGCTCCGTTCCGTAGGCTGCGAGCGGAAAACGCTCCGAGCATAAAAGACCCCGAATGAGTGATAAGGGTGGCTGCGGCTTTATGTGTCCGCAAAAGCCCCATTTTCCCCCGCTTAACTATTCATGGCTGCAGAAACCTGATCCACAGCAGCTACATTTGATTCTGAATTATTTACCATCTACAAATAGATCAACATCATTTGTGCATGATTAATTTAGCAGATTTGGATGTAGGATCGGAATTTTGCACTGGAGACAAGGGCTAAACCTGCAACAAAAGCAGCATGAAGTATCCAGTAGCACAAGACCGTGAATATTTTCAGCATGCCAAAGATAGCCAGATGATGCCCTTGAGCTGAAAGGTATGCAGGCGGTGTTATCTTCATGCAGCATCCCTTTGCAACTTTATGTCAAAGTGACATGTAGCTCTTAGCTTGTTCATTTCTAATCTTATCGGACTCATCCCTAGTGTAATAAATGTGAATGCATTGGAATTTTGTATTTCTGCTGTATTGTTAGATGAGTTCTGTAAAATTAAATGAGTTTTATAATAAAGAATAATCCGAATAACAGTTTCTATATGTCTGTAATATATATATATATATATATATATATATATATATATATATATATATATATATATATATACTGTATATACATATATATATATATATATATATATATATATATATATACATACATATATATATATATATATATATATATATATATATATACATACATACTGTATACTGGTGGAGGGTGGCACCGTGGCTTGGTGGTTAGCACATTCACCTCTCAGCATTTGAATCCCAATATGGATGGAGTTTCAATGTTCTCGTGGCTGTGTGGGTTTTCTCCTGGTTCTCCAGTTTTCTCCCACAGTCCAAAACCATGGATTTGAGGTCAATTAAATTCTCTAAATTGACCCATATAGTGTGTGTGTGTCTGTGCGAGTGAATGTGCCCAGCAATAGATTTGCACCCTGTCCTGGGTGTATCTGCCCGTGCCTGAAACCTTCTCCCTTGGATGCCCCCATGACCCTAGTAAAGGATTAAGCAGAAGAGAATGAATGAATGAATATGAATGAATATCCACAGTGTGGACCTCATATAATTGTGGGGACTGTGAGCTTGATTAATGATTTATTCATTCATTCATTCCTTATCTTTGTTCAATCCTCCACTAGGGATGAAGGGATGGTGGGGGGGGGTTCCCATGCCAATCCAGTCGAGAATGTTTTGGGCGCTGGGCAGATACAGCCAGGACGGTGCGGCAATCTATTGCTGGGCACATTCACTCGCACAGCCACACACACAAACACACTCTGTATGGGGCAATTCAGAGCATTCAATTTGCCTTGAATCCATTTTTTTTGGCTTGTTGGAGGAAACCGGGGAACCTGGAGGAACCCCACATGGACATGGGGAGAACATGGAAACTCCACCCAGATTGGGATTCGAACATGAATCCCCAGCGCTGAGGGTAAAACCTGCTAACCACTAAGACACCGTGCACTCATGTACATAAGAGAAAAAAGGAAGTGGTGTAAAAAAAATTAGCGCTGTTTATTCTAAGTGTGTTTCTACCTCGCTGTTGTCCTGAAGGCATTGGATGTTTTTGACTACATTACATTACTACATTTACTAGACGTACCCTGCTTTTGCATAAAAGCCAATTTCTTTCCAGTTTCTACACAAAAACACGGATGCCTAATGGAGTTTTATTGCACATGTATGGAAGCAATATAAACATTTGCATTTCTGCGAGCAGTGCCACCGAGCAATCTGTTTTGTTTCTAATTTGCTGCTCCTGTATCTGATACATGGCAGCTATCAAAGATAAGTGATACTTGTAGCATGACCTCACCTCTGAGACTCATTTCTTTTTATATGCAAGCTGGAAAATGGGGACGTTAATAAAGTTGCAGCAGCGATTCAATTTTTTATTTATTAATTTTTTTCCCCACCATCCGCTTTTGCTTTCTCTATTTTGTCTCTGCTGTTTGTGTGAATGTGGGAGCTGCATTAGGGTTTCGTTTTCGACAGTTGTAGACTAACGTGTGGCTGAGTCTTGCGTGTCTCGGCGGCGTTGACATCACCCTTACTAGTCCTGCTTACTCTCCAAACATGAGGGAAGTTTCCATCCTCATCACTCACAGCAGTGTGTTTCTACTGAAAATATCAGTGTCCTTGCACCACTGCGGGAGATTTACTTTCTTTACAAACCCTTAGTCTCTTCATCTTTGCCAAAACCAAATCGCCATCATATTAAAAGCAAAAAAATCAGTAACGCTTTACCTAAATCAGATATTCATATTGCATTATAAGTGCATTTCTAAAGTATTCATGATGCTTCATAACATTTGTCATTAGCCTTTGTTAATGTTTATAGATTTACATGATCATAATAAAAAATTCTTAAAATAAAGTGACATAAAGCATTATAATATAAACTTATTTCAACTTTTGATTCTTTGGATGTTTCGACATTCTTACTTAAAACGAGATGATTCCACTTTACTTAAAGTGTGTAAAGAGCATTTTTAAGCTTTTATAAGTCATATTTTTAAGTCATGCATAAAGCTTTATAAAATTTGTCATAAGCCTTTGTTAATGTTCATATGATGTACATAACCACAAGTGTTATAAGAATATGTCATAAGGCTTTGTTATACAAAGTGACATAATGCATTTTAAATTATATATTTTAATTGTTCATCAATTTATTATGGAGACCGGCGATATAAGCCTTATAACGTTTGTGTTTAACAAACACTTTATAAGTGCTCATAATTGTTTACAAAAGCTTAAAAGCTCTCTTTACAGGCATAAAGTAAAGTGTTGCTATTAATTACCTCTTTAAAAGAGACTGCATACATATTAGTACATAATGCCTTATAAAAGCTTATAAATGGTCTTTATAGACTTTAAGTAAAGTGGAATCATCTTGTTTTAAAATAAGAATGTCGAAACATCCAAAGAATCAAAAGTTAGAAATAAGATCATATTATAATGCATTGTCACTTTGTGTTATAAAGCCTTATGTCAAATTGTTATAACAATTCATGACTATGAATATGAACATCCATGTACATTAAATAGGGCTTATGACAAATGTTATGTCAGAAGATTTATGAATGCACTTATAATGCATTATAAATACCGGATTCATAGAAAGTGTTACCAAACTTGTATAATGACTATTGGATTTTTGTTGTGTTTTTGATTAATGGAAACATTTATAAGGCCTGACGCTGATGTTGCAAAAAGGCCTGGATCACGTCTCTGTTTTAGCTCATGCCAAAGGTGTTTAATGGGTTGAGGTCAGGGCTCAGTCAAGGTTTTCAACACCAAACTTCCCTCCCTGAGCGTGGTGATTAGGGTTTTGGGCGTAGAAGTTGTTTCCCCAGTCCACCAAATTGCCAGTCAACCACTGAGGAAGACCTTTAACCCTTATTGCTCCAGAGGTGCTATATCATGGCTGACTTTGTCCTCTGACCTCAGCCGTCAAGTTCGGAGACTTGTTGGTCGCATTGGTTAAAAGCATCTGCAGGATGACCTAATGTAATATAATATAATGTAGCTTTGCTTTGTGCACTGGAGTACAGCCATGCTGAAAGAGAAAAGTGCCTTCCCCATATTCCCACATACAGTACCAGACAAAAGTTCGGACACGCATCCTTCTTTCTCCATGGTCTATTTCCTCCATTTACCATATAGATGGACTTTGTAAATGAACAAAATTGTCAAGACTGTCCATCTGTTTTTTTCTGTTGATTCTCTGTTCTCTATTGCTCAGAACCATCACAGAACAGCTATCATTTGGGTGGTGGATTGTTTACTGTCAGTTCTGCGGTGACCCTGATGTGGTGTGAGGGTTTTAATACAGCGGTGATGCTGTAGGTTTATCAAAACACCTCAGTGAAACTGCTGGGATAGGAATAATGCACCAATCAAATACCTGTTTTGTGATGGTACTACATTTGCAATTCCATTTGGTCATTTATCAGATGCTTTTATCCAAAGTGACTTACAAAGTGAGGGTTGGTATGGTATCCCTGGAGCAATAAGGGTTAAGGGTTTTGCTCAGATACCACATTGGTAACTTCAGTGGACCTGGTATTTGAACCCACACCTTTCAAATTGATAGCTCAACACCATAACCACTGAGTTACCATGTCTATTTTTAGGGTTATATAGGATTTCTGACCATTGGAGACAGAGTTAACGGCAGATGACTATCTTTGGAGCCGTTGGAAACTTGTGTGTTTAAGAAATCAGCCTTGCAAACTGAAGGTCCCAAGTTCGAGTCGCGGTCCGAACAAGTACTATGGCTGAAGTGTCCTTGAGCAAAGCATCTAACTGCCCAACACTCTGGGCACATGTGCTTACTTCACACGCGTGTGTGTGTGTGTGTGTGTGTGTTTCACTGCACAGATGGGTTAAATGTGGAGGACAATTTCTCTAGATCACTAAGTAAGCATTTACAAACAGATGGACTACAGACTGTAGTTGTAGAGCTACAAAGTCCATCTATATGGTAAGTGGAACTGAGAACATGGACAATAAGTGGAGCAAAACTGTGGGTGCAGTAGCTTAGTGGTTAGGGTGTTGGGCTATCAATCTGAAGGTTGGGGGTTCAATTCCTAGTTCAGTTACCAGTGTGGGTCCTTGAGCAAGGCCCTTAACCCTCATTGCTCCGGGGATGTTGTGATTAACCCTGTGCTCATCTTGTAAATCGCTTTGGATAAAAGCGTTTGCTAAATGACCAAATGTAAATGTAAACAAACCGGAGGTGAGGCAAAACTTTGGCTTATATACTTGATTATATAGTCATGTGGCAGCAGAAGTGGTGTGTCCTAATACTTTCGTCTGTAAAGTCCACAGATAATTAATTAAAATGGTTTATCAACTTTAAAAAAAAAAACGATTGTTCCTTGTGTCCTCTAAAAGTTATGGATGGTTTCTGACAAATTTTAGACCCTTTTGTCACTAATTGCGCAGAACCGATGTGGTTAGAGCTGCAGAGATGGAAAATGCACAGTACAGATTTCTATTGTGACTGCAGATTAATTCTGAATACATAAAGACT
The DNA here is from genome assembly GCA_019802505.1 of Corydoras sp. C115. Lineage (NCBI taxonomy): Eukaryota > Metazoa > Chordata > Actinopteri > Siluriformes > Callichthyidae > Corydoras > Corydoras sp. C115. Next base: position 949,508 of record JAFMOC010000050.1, on the reverse strand, counting down.
CGGAGACAAAATCCCAAAGGGGATTTCTGTCTAACATATGAGTTGCGGCTTCAGCTCGAAATTAATTTAAGGTAATTAAGGAACTTTATTAAATCACAAAAAGACGTAATTGTGATTTCGCATGTACGTGCTAGGTCATCAGCTCGGCATGTTGACACCATTCCAGCGCAGAAGCTTCGCTGGAGTGGTGTTAGACTGTTATCCAAATGTCTGTCTGCTTCACTCCCCTTCTCACTCTGCTCTCTCTTCCCTTCATTCCTCCTGCTGTTCCTCGAGGAGTGCCTACCATACCGTGGCCATCTGCCATGTTGGATGAATGCCCCGAGCCGGCTAAGTGAATTGTGGCCTGGGTCTGCTGTGGCGTTCAGTGTTACACAATTTAAGAGGGAAAATTGGGATTAAATCTGAAACCCGCAATGAACCCATGACCGTTTATCATCTTAAATTAGGTGCATCCAGTTCCAGTATAAATCTCCAGCAGACCTTTGGCATCAAACAGCCTGTAGTTAGTTTTTATAGGCACAGTAGCACGTTTTCTGCAGCATGCAGGGAAGCCTCCTCTGTTTCGTTACTTTGCAGAAATGAAAAAAATATATATACTGACTAACTAGATGGTTCTGGTTTCAATCTTAATCATTGACAAGCTGCCACTGCTAGACCCACATGCAAAGCTCTTAACCCGGAGTCATCCAGGGATTATCTGCGAAGAGTTATAAACAATAATAAATGGATAGCGACCCTCTTTTCACACAGTAGTGGTTCGGTGATTAGAGAACTTGGTTCAACCTGCAGGTCTTCTAGTGTGCCACTGTGGGATCTTGAATACAATGGATTATCTCATCGATGTCACATGCACTCACAATAAAAGTAAAATGACAACCATATCAAAATAAAAATGGTCAGACACTGATATTGGGGGAGAAGGTCTGGTTCACAAGCTTTGTTTTAGCGCATCTCAAACGTTTTTAAAGTGCTTAAGAGCGCTGTGTGGGCCGATCAAGTTCCACCACATCAAATTCATCAACCATGACTTAATGGATCTTAATTTGTACATCGGAAAACAAAAAGGGCCTTCCCCAAAATATTTTCAGGAAGGAAGCATACCGTTGTCAACAAGGGACTTATTTTATACACTTGTAACAATAGGACTAAACCTATATGTTATAATTAATTTCCCCTCTCAGCGCTGCTGATCCAGGTGAATATGCTGCTCTAAATTGCCTTTATATAGTGTGTGAGTGCATCTGTGACTGAGTATGTGCGTCCTGTCCTGGGTGTATTGGGATCCTGTCCTGGGTGTATCTGCCCACCCGAAATGTTCTCCCCTGGATGAACATGGGGAACTAGATAATGAATTAATGCTAATGAGATAAGATAAGTGCTGTCCATATTGCGTGAGTAGCTGCTTGGTTTTATACACCTGTGGGAATGTAATGGAACAAAACATATCACTATCACTATATAATTTTTAGATCTCCTCTAATTTTATTATCATCCGTTTAATTCTCTAAAGTCGCGGTGGGGGGGGGTTCCCCATGTTAATGCAGTGGAAAACATTTCAAGCACACTGGGAAGATACACCCAGGACAGGGCGCCAATCCATTGTTGGGCACACCTACTACTTAGGGGTAGTTTAGATTAGAGCCATTTAGGATGGCCAATTTACCTTGAATTCATATTTTTGAATTGTTCAAGGAAGCCAGAGAAAACCCACATGGACAAGGGTAGAACATGGAAAACTCCACCAAGAGTTGGATTCAAACCTGGATCCCAAGTGCTGAGAGGCGAGGGTGCTAATAACTATGCCGCCCATAGATTTTATATTGGTTATTATACATTGTTTGTATTACATACTTAATTATAGCCACTATTATCTGTTCTAGAATCATACATTACAAATGCAAGGTTTAAGGTTTAAAATAACATTGTAAAATAATACAAACAGAAAAGGCAAGAAACAGTTTGGGATCTAAAGCAAAAACTAACATAAGAGAATGAAAGTAGAACCAAGAAACAGCTGGTACACACAAGACAACATTAATACTCAGTAGAGAACATAAAAAAGGAAGTATTTAACACAAAATAAAGTGAAAAACAGAACTTGTGTGAGTTGTGAAATGATTTATGCATTACCAGTGGCAGTAACACACATCCATTATCTCCCGCGTTATCCTCTATTAGGGTTGCGGGGGGGTTCCCCATGCCCATCCAGGGGAGAACGTTTCGGGCGCTGGGCAGATAGACCCAGGACAGGGCGCCAATCCATCGCTGGGCACACACTCACTCACACAGATACACTCTATATGGGGCAATTTGGAGAATTCAATAGACTTGATCCATGTTTTTGGACTGTGGGAGGAAACCGGAGAACCTGGAGTAAACCCACGCGGACACGGGGAGAACTTGGAAACTCCACCCAGATTGGGATTCAAATCGGAATCCCTAGTGCTGAGAGAAGAACATGCTAACCACTAGTCCACCGTGCCGGCAGTAACACCAGACTATAAAATATAATAAACATTATTTTTAACTTTAATATATGACTCAGTTTTTAAAACTAGTTAAACAAAATAATAGAAACTTTATTAGAGGCTTAGTGGTTATCACGTTTCACTCTCAGTGCTGGGGATCCAGGTTTGAATCCTAATATGGATGGAGTTTCTATGTTCTCTCCATGACCGCATGGGTTTTCTCTGGGTTCTTCAGTTTCCTCTGAAAACATGGATTCATGTTAGTTGCTACCTATAAATGTGTTTGTGTGTGTCTGTGTGAGTTAGTATTGCCCAGCAATAGTTGACACCCTGTCCTATGTATATTTGCCCAACGCCCGAAATGTTCTCCCCAGGATGGGCATGGAAAACCCCTAGTAAAGAATTAAGTGGAAAAGATGAATGAATGAATGAAAAAACCTTGAGGAATGTCACTTTAAAATTACAAAGCAAAAGTTTGGACACGCCTCCTTTTTGCTCCACTTATTGTTACTGTAAAGCTGGACTTTAGTTCTACAATTCCAGACTGTATTCCATCTGTTTGTAGACTCCAGTACACAGTGTGTACTCTGTCCTCTAATGGTCAGGACCCTCCAAAGAGCAGGTATTATTTGCATGAATTGTGCTTCACAATGATGGGAAGAGCCAACATAGAAGGATCAAAAAGAGACGTCACTGTGTATTATTCCTACTATTATTCCACTGCTGCACTAAAACCCCCTCACCACATCAGTGTTACTGCAGAACTGACAATAAACAATCCACCACCCAAATTACACCTGTTCTGTGATGGTCATGACCAATGGAGAGCAGAGAACAAACAGGGAACTAACATAAACAAGAAAACAGATGGGCTACAGTCTGTAATTATAAAACTACTAAGTCCATCTATATGGTAAGTGGAGGAAATAGACAATGGTGAAAGAAGGGGGTGTTTCCAAACTTTCGACTCATACTGTATATAGAATAGAATTTAATCACCTGTTTATTTATGAAGGCAGGGTCATATATTTATATTTTTTGATGACATTATCAGGATTCATAGCCCAAACATTGTAAAAAAATGTGGTTCAGGATTTTATTATTATTATTATTATTATTATTATTATTATTATTATTTAGCCATCACTGAACCCTAACTTTTCTTGTGATGTGCTGGAGAAGACTTTACAGAGTGGTGCAAACTCTCAGCCGCAGATGAATGCAACCATATATTAAAATAATTGCTATGATGTTGCATAAGGTTGTCAAAACAGTGCCATGCAGAACATGCTGTATCATCAAAGCCAAATGTGGCCCAGTGGAATATACGATTGTGCAACTTTTTCATTTTGAGCCAGTGTACTCTTAGTAAACCTTATTGTTTCTTTAAAGGTGTGTGTTATTGTGGCGATACCCTCCAGGGATCAATATTTGTTCGTTTGGTAACATCTAGCAACATTTTGATACTTAAAAAGTTACACCTATCTGCCACCAGCAGGTACAGTAAAGTAATTAGTACAGGAACATTAGTGTGTATGGTATTTTGGGAGTAAAAAAATACACCAAGAAGCAACTAATTAAATTAACATTTGCACCATTTGCAGGAGATGCCATTACAAGGCCAGGCAGGTGGCTAGGTTTAAGTAAAAGATAACTGCTTGTGAATCTATAAGACTGTAATACAAAATAAAAAATCAAAGCACTGTAATCTCCCAGCATTCCAGACATATTTGCTCCACCCAAACAAATCATGCAGTATCTTATCAATTGATAACCTCTAATGATCCATGTTCAATGACTGATGAGCTCATTAAACCAACCTTAGCAAAATAAACAACATAGTCATAAAATAAAGCAGATACAAGGGAATTTTGTGTTCTCATAATAAACCTTTATATTTTTATTTGAAGTTTTGAAATAGATACACACCAAATAACCTTAGGCTACAAGTTGAGTTAAGTGAGGAAATCCCTCTTATTCAACACAGGACTGTCGAATTCTTGTGACATAAAAGGGATTCCCTTGTTTTTTGTTTACTGGCAGCACTGTCTCCATGGTGATGTGTATTTGGAGTAACACACCAGGATACACAAATGACAGTTTTACTTAATTTCTATATTTACTGAGAACTGAAGCGGCTGTACGTGTGTGAGTGTGTGTGGCGGGAGGGAGGGGGGAGGGTGGAAAGCATTGCTCATATGCTGTCTCTGATTGGTTCGCAGTGGTCGGTGACTCAGAAGCGGACGCCGAGTCTAAGCACCATAGCAACAAGCCCAAAGCAAATAAACACACTGAACATGGGCTCCTGCTCAGACGTTCAGCGTTGTTGACACTAATCCTGCACAGGTACAATATATATTATAATTACTGTATTTATCACTGCTCACCTGACAACTGGAATAGTGCTTATACATTCTGAGACTATGCTGCTCTGCTATACATATTATCATTAAGTAAAAAAAAAAAAAATACATTTGGAAAAGACATTGTGTGTGTGTGTGTGTGTGTGTGTGTGTGTGTGTGTGTGTGTGTGTGTGTGTGTGTGTGTGTATTGTAGGGCTTGCAAATCAGTAGTTGCAAATGTGTAGTGCTATTTTGTGTAATCTTCTGCTCTTAAATTGGAATATGTGTGTGTGTGTATATAGAGTATGTATGTGTGTATATATATATATATATATATATATATATATATATATATATATATATATATCAATCAATCACTAGGCACACTTATATATATATAAGTTATATATATATCTATATATCCCCAGTTTGGGATTCAAACCTGGACATGGCAACCAATACGTCACCATACTGCCATAATGACTGTTGATAAATTTAAATTGATAATAATTTATAAATATGATACATTTAAAAATATGTAATCTTCAAAAATACCTTAAAGGTAAGATTTACTGTAAGTTTTATATAATTAAGTATCTATTAAGAGAAACAGAAAATGATCAAGCATCTTAAATGTTTGTTTTTTTAGTTCTTGAATGTTCGACAGCTTGAACAACTTTGGGATATTTGGATCAAACCATGTTAATGTGTTCTCTCTGATCTATTTGGAAGAAAAGGTTGGTTGAATATGCAAAACCTCGTTTCAGCAGGCCCTCTTGATTCCGACGAGAACTAATTCTTTGTATAATATTTCAGTTCTGTTTAATCTGGCCATGTTGAACCGCAACAGTCAAAGCAGTGCAGAGAACGTCGAGCTGCCTGGGCTTTCAGTACGTCATGTGTACATTCATGCGGTGGGGGAGAGACGGGGTTTCCTTTCATTCCTCCTGCATGTGTGTGTCTGTGTGTTTCATCTCTATGGTGATGGCAGAGAGTGTGCAGCGGCGCCCTTGGTGAAAAACTGTACAGACAAAGTGTTTGCTCTTTGTAATTTTCATAGTTACTTCAAAACAAAACCCTCGCAAACAGAGCGCTACCTCACATGCACAACTGAATCGATTGTGACTGTAATTAGTGAGGGTCCTCGGGGTGATTTCCAAAGAATTCTGGCCTAGATGACAAAACGTGTAAACATGGTGGAGAAAACAATATTTACAGGATCTTTTGCGTGGGCTAATTATGCTGTAAGTAATGCTGTATTGGATTTCAAAGCCGAGTTATAAATAGTAGGCGCATGTAAAGCAATGCAACATGAGCCAGTACTGATGAAAGTAAATGAATGAGTATCTGTAATGTTAGAAAAAGCATGACGTTTCAAGAATACTAGTTTGGATGATTTCACAATGTAAAGAAAATAGTTGTATTTGTTAAAATAATTAAATAAATGAAATAAAAACAAACAATTCAAAAAATCAAAAGCAAACAATTTGCTTACAACACAAAAATGAGTTGAATATTCATTCATTCATTCATTCATTCATTCATTATCTTCCCCGAAACCTCTACTAGGGTCTCTGTGTATCGCTGGGCACACACACTCACTTACATAAACACACTTAATGTGGGGAAAAATAAAACATTTAGTTTACCTTGAGTCCATGTTCTTGAACTGTGGGAAGAAACCAAAGATCCCAGAGGAAACCCATGTGGTTACAGGGAGAACTTGGAAACTCCATCCAGATTAAGATTTGTACCTGGATTCCCAGCACTGAGAGGCAAACCTGCTAACCACTAAGCCAGCGGCCACTTGAGTTACTAAATAATAAAATAGTATAGTACACAGAATAAATACACGCACACACACACACACACACGTACAGTACCTCCATGTATTTATATAAAAAAAGAGACAAAAAGGTTCTCTGGTTTCCTCCCACAGTCCAAAAATATGGATACAAGGTGAATTGAATGCTATAAATTGCCCCATATAGAGTGTGTTTGTATGTGTGAGTGAATATGCCCAGTGATAAATTTGCGCCCTGTCCTGGGTGTATCTGCCCAGTGCCCGAAACGTTATTACAGGATGGGCATGGGAAACCCTTCAGTGACCCTAGTACAGGATAAAGTGGAAGATAATTAATGAACGAATAAAGAGTTGGCCGGCACAATGGCTTAATGGTTTGCACATCCACCTCTCAGTGCTGAGGATCCAAGTTCGAATCCCAATCAGGTTGGAGTTTCCATATTCTCTCCGTGTCCACATGGGTTTCCTCCAGGTTCTTCACTTTCCTCCCACAGTCCAAAAACATGGATTCAAGGTGCTCTAAATTGGGTGCTCTAAATTGCCCCATACAGTGTGTGTGTCCAGCAATTGTTGGCACCCTGTGCTGGGTGTATCAGCCCAGCGCCTGAAACATTCTCTCTGATGGGCGATTCTAGTTGAGGATTAAACAGAAGATAATTCATTCCTTCATTATTTTCTGCTTTTAACCTCTATTCGCAAGGGTCGCAAGGGGGGTCCACATGCCCATCCCCATGCCCAATGAGAGCAATTACATGTATTTTTATTATTTTTAATAAATTCTAACATGTCTATTAGACACACATCCATCCATTATCTTCGACTTTATCCTAATAGATGACGGGAGTTTCTCATCCAGGGGAGAACCTTTCGGGCGCTGGGCATATACACCCAGGACAGGGCGCCAATCTATCGCTGGGCACACACTCACTCACACAAACACAGTCTATATGGGGCAATTTGGAGAACTCAATTGACCTGATCCATGTTTTTGGACTGTGGGAGGAAACCGGAGAACACGGAGGAAACCCACACGGACACGGGGAGAACATGGAAACTCCACGCAGATTGGGATTCAAACCGGGAATCCCTAGTGCTGAGAGGCAAACGTGCTAACCATTAAGCCTCCGTGCCGGCCCGCAGAAGATAATGATTAAATAAATATAAAGTTTTGCTCTTATTCGTGTTTGTTTTTATGCAAACCTGCTAGACATTCAAACGTGCGCACATGTACACACATGGTTCTCACCTTCAGAGCAGACAGAGAACGTCGTAAAAGACCACAGCTTTAAAGCCAGGATGCTCACGCCTCATCCTTAATGCATCGTCTACACGAGATCAAACCACAAAATTTCAGGGAAACAGTTCAGGAAAAGCTAAAGACACACTTCGATACGCTTTGGTGAAATTTGTAAGAAATTGCTTATTTAAACGGCTTCATAAAGTGTCTGGATTTTTAGAAACCTTGCCATGGCTTCCTATGGCTGTTTAAAAAGTAATGAGACAGAATAAAAAAGCACTCAAGTTAATAGCCTTGAAAAATTGTGCCTGGGCCATTTGTCAGCTCCTCCAGGAAGTGGCATATGTTAAAAATATGGGTACACAGTGCCGCCTCCAACATAATGGTCATATCCATTTGATAACTTAATTGTGGCCTTTGTACAATGCAGAGTTTGTGTGCTTTTTTTTTTAACTTTGTCAGAGAAGTCTCACCAAGTTATCCTTAAATCCTTCCACATCTTTGACATCTCTACATACACTGGGTCATTTCACAAACGCCTTCATCCTACAAGTTTCCCAGTTTCATAATTAGGGTCGGAGCACAGGGTCACCCATGATACATCACCCCTGTGGCAATGGGGGTTGAGGAGCTTGCTCAAGGGCCCATACTGGTACAGTTTTAGGGTTCGAACACTCAACCTGCAGATTAATAACCCAATAGACCTACCACTGAGGTACTAAATACCTCACGTAATGAATTGCATAGTGCAGATCTCTAAAGTAATGTTTAAGAAATAAAGTATATATACTACCAGTCTAAAGATTGGACATGTTCTCTTTCATCCACTTATCATATAGATGGACTCTGGTACATCTGTTATCTTTGTTGTTGTTAGTCCCCTGTTGGTTCTCTGTTCACTATTGGTCAGGACCATCACAGAACAGGTATCATTTGGGTGGTGGATTGTTTATTGTCAGTTCTGGAATGTAAGACTGGAATGAAACACTGATGTGGTGAGGGGGTTTAGTGCAGCAGTGCTGCTGTAGTTTCATTTAAACACCTCAGCTGCTGGGATAGGAATAATACACCCACCAAATATAGGGATTTTGCCTACAGTACATACACACAGAATTTATTTTCCTCAACCTTTAAGCATCTGTGAAGTGAAATACACACATTTAAACTAAATGAAGTGAGTGCACTTGTTTTAGTGCTGCTGTAGTTTCATTTAAACACCTCAGTCACACTGCTGGGGAGTTTTTTCTTGCCACTGTCGCTTCGGCTTGCTCTTTGGGGGTTTAAAGGATTTTAACTCTGTAAAGCTGCTTTGTGACAATGTACTATTGTAAAAAAAAAGCTCTATAAATAAATTACTTGAACTTGAACTGCTGGGATAGAAATAATGACCAACAAAGTTATACCTGCTATGTGGTGGTACTTTTGTGGTCCTAACAATTAGAGAAGTAAAGGGGACATACACAGTATGTACTGTAGAACACAAACAGATGGACTACAGCCTAGAATTGTAGAACTACAAAGTCTATCTTTACAGTAAGTGGAACTGAGAACATGGGCAATAAGTGGAGCAAAAATATACTTATCCAATAGCTCGGTCTCACATATACACTCCTAAAACATTTGGCAAGCCTTCCCAAAATAGTGGAAGCTCTCAATACCTGTAGGTGTAACATATTGGTGTCCCAATACTTTTGTCCATATAGTGTCCATGCTCCAGATGTTTCAGATAAAAAGCTCATATGTATGCAGATCATTTCGCTGTTCGAAAGCCATTTTACAATTAAAAACGTCCTTAATCAACTACTAAAGTGTGTGAAAAGGTATTCCATCTGATTGAGTGATTAAATCGCAGGTTGAAATCCATGAGGCACAGCGATTGACATCTGTCCATGGATCTTTCCGCAGACAGCTGCTTTTCAAATTACATGCATCATTTCTTGTATCTAACAACACTCAATTGGTAAGACAATATGTCCCATAAAGTTGTGTTTTGGACTGTTAAATACATTTTAAAAATATACAAACCAATCTGATGCTTATTGACCTGGAATGGTAAGAAGTTTTTTTTGTCTAAAATCACCTGCTGCATACTACATAGTAGGCAAAATCATTGGGGAGGGTAGATTAGTTCAGAATCAGAACACTTTAATAATCCCTGAAGGGAAATTGCAGTTTTTACAGATGCTCCATTTGTCATGTTATATACAGAAGTATAGTAAAAATACAATATTGTACATAATTTGTATTAATAAGTGAGGAGTTAAACAGTTTAATTAACTTCAGCAGTTCAAGTTCATTAATTCATTCATTATCTTCTGCTTAATCCTCTACTAGGGTCGTAGGAGGTTCCCCATCCTCATCCAGGGGATAACGTTTCAGGTGCTGGGCAGATACACCCAGGACAGGTTCGATTGCTGGGCACACACACAGACACTCCCACATACACACTTTATACAGGGCAATTTAGAGCATTCAATTTACCTTGAATCCATGTTTTTGGGAGGAAATTGGTGAACCCGGAGAAAACCCATACAGGTATGGGGAGAACATGGAAATTAACCACATTGGGATTCGAACCTGAATGCCCAGTGCTTAGAGGTGAACATGCAAACCACTAAGCCAACATGCCTGTAATTTGGTAAAACTTATTCGGGAAAATCTTACACATGAGGAGAGGAGTTGTAGAGTTTCATGGCCGAAGGTAAGAAGGATCTTCTGTGGTGCTCTGTGAGCCATTTTGGGGTGCTTTAAATAAAAACTAGTTCAAAGGAAGAATCCCCAGCATCCACAGTGTTACCCCTACCTCACTCAACTGGAACTGAACCAGTGAGAATCAGTGCCGTATTCTGTATTTTCATTACACATTTAGGCCTCGCTTGGGTTCAGGACTTTTATTTTGACATTTGTAAAACTTCCAAACTTCCTTCTGTTTGGTTGCTTCTCTGTACCTGCACAGGTGTTCTTTGTTGAGTTAATTGATATTATCCAATCAACTAGTTTTGTATTTAACGTCTTTGTTATCTATCACCCTCTAAAAAAATTTGTTCTGTTGTCAGAATGATTTTACAACTAACTAGATTTAAATTTGTGGTTGACATTACCCACTTAGGTTTCCTCCGAGTTCTCCGGTTTCCTCCCACAGTCCAAAAACATAGATCAAGTCAATTGAGTTCTCCAAATTGTCCCATATGTGTGAGTGTGTGCCCAGTGATAGATTGGTGCCCTGTCCTGGGTGTATCTGCCCAGCGCCTAAAATGTTCTCCCCTGGATGGGCATGGGGAACCCCCCCTGCGACCCTAATAGAGGATAAAGCTGAAGATAATGGATGGATGGATTACCCACTCATGCAGCTTTCCCTTACATCATTAGGAGGATTCTACTATTTCTATGTTAAGTGGCTCCTTGTAAGTATCAAATGTTGCATGTTTTTTATTTCTTTTGTTGGTTTAGTGTTTTTTGCTTCATTCTGGTCCTCTTCCTCTACGGGTTTAGTGGTGAATTTACAATTTACATTGTGAATTGTTTTATTATTTTTTAGATCGTATAAGTGTTTTATTAATAAATATTCCTGTATATATTTAATACCTGTAGATTTTCAGTTGGTTTTATTGGTGTTCTCGTTCCTTTTTTTAGCTCTCTGAGTTACAATTTGACCTTTATATTTGGTCATATAGCAGACACTTCTGTCCAAAGCTACTTACAAGTATCCCAACTTGGTGAGGGTCAGAACAGAGCACCATCCAGCATCTCTGGAGCAAATAAAATTAAGAGTCTTGCTCATAGATCCACATTTGTTACTTCAGATGGCCTTGGATTTGAACATGCAACCTTCTGAATTTGAATGCAACACACTAACCAGTAAGTGTGGCCAGTGATAGATTGGCGCCCTGTCTTGGCGTCTGTCCAGCACTCAAAATGTTCTCCCTATGGAGGGACATGGGGAACCCCACCGCAACCCTTGTAGTAAATTAGGTAGAACATAATGAATGAATATAGCAGCTAGAGTGTGGTAGCTCAGTCGGAGGGTGTAGTAGCTCAGTGATTAGGACGTTGGCCTATCAATCTGAAGATTGTGGGGCTAAATCCCAGGTCTAATGTAAGTCTTTGAGCAAGGTTTAACCCTCACTGCTCCAGGAATGCTGTAATTCCACCCATCCATTATCTTCCACTTTATCCTCTACTAGGGCTGTGGGGGGGTTCCCCATGCCCACCCAGACGAGAATGTTTTGGGCGCTGGGCGGATACAACCAGGACAGGGTGCCAATCTATTGCTGGGCACACACTCACTCACACAGACACACACAAGCATACACACTATACATGGGGTAATTTGGAGAATTCAAATGACCTTGATCCATGTTTTTGGACTCTGGGAAGAAAACGAAGAACCCGGAGGAAACCCACGCAGACACGGGGAGAACATGGAAACTCCACCCAGATTGGGATTTGAACCGGGAATCCCTAGTGTTGAGAGGCAAACGTGCTCACCACTAAGCCACCGTGCCGCCATGCTGTAAGTCGCTTTGTATTAAAGTATTTTCTCAATGACCTCATGTTCTTGCATGTTTAATATGATTGCTGGTTTATTTGCATTATCTGCAGCTCGTTTTTTTAAGACTGTATCTCATCCCCTTCCATTCATGTAATGATGAGTACAGTATATGCTGCATGTGACTGAGGGATCTGAATTAACCAATGATTAGGATCTAATGAATCTTTAGAATCTTTGTCACATCAGGCGATTTAATTATGAATGCGGTGTCTGGCCTCAAATCATCTTCTCTCCTCCCTTTATCTGTGTTCTGTTTCATCGAGTTGATAAGGATGTTCATAGCAGGCTTTAAATCACTATATTATTGCTCTGATTTCAAACAGCCCTTCGGTGCAGGCGGAGACGCCTGTTAGTAATTACACTAATGTGTTTCGGGTGATCGGCTCACAACGAGTCTCTGGAAGGTTATTTCACCTTGTTTACTCTCACACTCAAACCTGACCAATTGTAATGCAATCAATGAAGATGTTAATACCAGAGTGACTGAATGACTGTCCTGAGTAAAACTCTGAAGACATGATGTAATGTGAAGTAGGATTTTAAAACCAGTATTAGATGAATCGTTATTTTTATCTTCTATGTTTACTCGAATTTTGTTTGTGTTATGAATTTTGGAAATATTTATTTTTTATTTAGATATAACTGATTTTATTTAAATGCATTATATATCATATGAGAGCGGCACAGTGGCTTTGTGGTTTGCACGTTCGCCTCTCAGCGCTAGGGATTCCCGGTTCAAATCCCAATCTGGGTGGAGTTTTCATGTTCTCCCGTGTCCGCGTGGGTTTCCTCCTGGTTCTGCGGCTTCCTCCCTTAATCCAAAAACATGGATTAAGGTCAATTGAATTCTCCAAATTGCCCCAAATAGAATGTGTGAGTGTGTGTCCAGCGATAGATTGGCGCCCTGTCCTGGGTGTATTTTCCCAGCGCCCGAAACATTCTCCCCTGGATGGGCATGGGGAACCCCCGTGACCCTAGTAGAGTATAAAGCAGAAGATAATGGATGGATGGGTATATCATATGTTAATTTTGCATGGTGGCTTAGTGGTAAGCACATTCGTCTCTTAGCCCTGGAAATCCATATTCCATAGAGTTTCCATGTTTTCCCTTGTCCACATGGGTTTCCTTCAGGATCTGTGTTTTTTTTAGGTGAATTGGCTGGTCTAAATTGCCCCATATAGTGTGAATGTGTGCACAGTGATGGATTGGTGCCCTGTCCTGGGTGTACCTGCCCAGTGGAGGAACATGAGTTCACTTGGGTCGGTCAGAAGTCAGGCTGCATCACTGTGTACATCTGTGTCTGTTGTGCGTCTTTAGCTGGCCTTTCTATTAATAATAGTGATAGTAATGTAATTGTTAATCTATGAGAGCTAGATCTGCTTGGCACGAGCCCATTCTAAATGTTTTAAAAACTAAAAAACATGTGTTGGGTATAAAAACTTTTAAGATTGTCAGGACAAAGTCATTCGCAACTTGTAAAAAAACAAAACAATGCAGAAGAAGATGAAAAAGCTAGAGAAGCAGGTCTTTCCTTTTCTTCCAAGTGCGAGCGTGCTGTCAACCAAACCGCCACAGTGTCTTGTATTGATGATGTATTCTGCACTTGCATTCGCACTGAGGACACAGCTGAAGCATTTACACAACAAATGTTATATACCATATGGACAAAAGTATCGGGACGCACCTCTTAATCACTACAGGAGATTTATTCCAGGCAGCATAGATCATCAGGCATAAGGATCATTAAGGACATTCACCACCCTAACCACAACCTTTTCACAGGGCTACCTTCAGGACAATGTCTCTGTACCATCAGGGCCAAGACTAAAAGTCTTAGAAACATTTTCTAAACCTCAGGTCATACGAACACTTAATTCTCAATTCTCTATTTCACTATTCTGCACATCACCTCCATATACACACATTCACTTTCATTTTTAATATTTATTTTTGGTCCCACAGGCACATCATTTGCACATTATACTGTTTACATTTACATTACGTTTTCTTATTTGTTATTTTGTATATTATACACACCGGGCTTTTACAATACACGTGCATGTTCAAGTGCCATGTCCACCGTCACACCAGTCCTGTTACATTGCATTTTGATGCTGAACTCTCTCCCTGATGACCTTAAAAAGAAGATATGGCACATGCTGCGGGGAGAGAGTTTAGCATCAAAATGCAATGCAACAGGACTGGTGGGACGGTGGACACAGCATGTCAACATGCGTGTGTAAATTTATATGTGACAAAGAATCTGAATCTGAATTCAGGCTGTTCTTTAAGTCTCATTGATATATATAAAAAAATCAAGCCTTGCCATATATTATAAACAATTGTATGATCCCAACTTTATCAGGGATAAACTATAGCAGGGGTTGAGGGGGGGTTTGGAAGGAATGAGGACCGGAGACAGGATTACACCCTAACAAACAGGCTTTAGTGCTTACACGAACATGCCTATAAACACACACACACACACACACATACCAGGCTTTTACAATACACACGCATCCCACCAGTCCTGTTGCATTGTGTTTTGATGCCGAACTCTCTCCCCGCAGCATGTGCCACATCCTCTTTAAAAAATTTTAAAAAAAAGCATGTCGACTCCACCATCACACTCACGAAATAAAGTCTTTGAAGGCATGGTTGTTGTAAGTTTAGTGTGGAGGAACTTTTTTTAGTCCATACAGAGTCCTGATCTCAGCCACGTCGAACACTTTTTAGATGAACATGGATTTGAGGATGCAAGCCAGGTAGCTCTACACAGTATCGGTATCTGACCTCAATTAATAATCCAAAATTTCCAAATTCAGACTCATAAGGCATAATAGTTAGCAAAGCGAAGTCTGGGTTTTATGTGCACGAACCCGACTGGCTTGCACAGATTCTTGACCTCAAACCAATTGAGGAGACGGATAAAGGAGAAGGTCCTTTCTGAAATGACTGTTGACTCAGTTGCATATTTTGTAAAAAATAATTGACAGGGGTGACATGGTGTAGCAGTTGTTAGCATGTCTGCTTCCCGTTAAACTGAGAACGTTTTGAGCGCTGGATCCAAGGCAGGACGCCAATCAATCACTTGCCACTCACTCACTCACTCACTCACTCACTCACTCACACACACTAGATGGGGCAATTTAGAGCAGAAAATTTAACTTGAATCTGTTCTTGGACTGTGCTAACAAACTGGAGAACCCAGAGGACACCCACACGGATATGGGGAGAACATGGAAACTACACCCATATTGGGATTCAAACCTGAATCACCAGAGCTGACAGGCAGACATACCAACCACTAAGTCACTGTGCCATAAAATGCATCATGTACATTCTTAATATTTATTCATGTTTTCATTTTTCTTTCATGCTGTTACGCATAATCCATTACTAGGATCATAGGTGGGTTCCCCATGCCCATGTTTTAGGCGCTGGGCAGATAAACCCATTGCAGGGCACCAATCTTTCGCTGGGCACACTCACTCACACAAACATACTCTATATGGAGAAATTTGGAGATTTCAATTTACCTTGAATCCATGTTTTTGGACTATGGGAGGAAACCCTAGCGGACACAGGGAGAACATGGAAACTCCACCCAGATTGGGATTTGAACCTGGATCCCTGACATCCGAATGTGCCAAACACTAAGCCACCATGCCATAAAATGCATCATGTAAATTCTTAATATTTTTATTGTTATTTTAAAAAAAAAAAAATAATAACATGCAGCAAATGTTTTTTTAAGAATTTTATTATTTATTATTTTTTATATTATTTTGTTTCATTTAATCACGAGTGGTTAAACTTTTGCTACAAGCGATTACACCTGCATTCAGTCTACACATGAGGAAGTCTTCAAACAGTTTTAAATAAAGCAACATGAGAGGCATAAAATATACAGCTACGCCTACGCACAGGGACCGCCGTGCCTTCGGGATGAATCATAAGGGCATGGCTGGATTGGGTGGAGTGAGGCGTTGTAATAAATATGTGTGTATAAGAGAAAAAGAGAGAGAGAGAGAGAGAGGGAGGCAGTGCTAGTAGTAGGGATATCCCTTCATGACTTCGGGTGGATGTGAGTCACGGACTCCAAATCTGTCTAAGAAAGTACAGCATGTTCTGTTTATATTACCGCAGGATGCCTATGGCAGGAAACCCCAAAGCTTTCTGATCACGCCATCCACATACACACATGCATTCGCATGATCCTGCTGAGGATACTTCGATTACAAAATTAATAAAGTTACATGACCTCTACGATTAACAAATGCTTATACGTTTAACAAAATATTATTCATTCATTAATTCATTATCATCTGTTTAATCCTCTACTAGGGTGAGGGGGGTTCCCCATGCCCATCCAGGGGAGAACGTTTCGGGCACTGGGCAGATACACCCAGGACAGGGCTCCAATCTATCACTGGACACACACTCACACAAAGACACACACAAACACACTCCATTTGGGGCAATTTGAAGCATTCAATTTATCTTAAATCCATGTTTTTGGACTGTGGAAGGAAACCGGGGAACCCAGAGTTGGGGTTTTTCCATGCCTAATCAAGGGAGAACCTTTTGGGCACTGGGCAGATACACAGAGGACAGGGCGCCAATCCATCGCCGGGCACAAACTCTCACAGAGACACACATAAACACACACGATCTGGGGCTGGAGAATTCAATTTATCTTGAAGCCATGTTTTTGGATTGTGAGAGGAAACTGGAGAACCCAGAGGAAACCCACATAGACACGGGGAGAATATGGAAACTCCACCTAGATTCCATCCATCTATTATCTTCCACATTTATCCTCTATTAGGGTTGCGAGGGGGGGGGGGTTCCCCATGTCCATCCAGGGAAGAACGTCTCTGGCGCTGGGCAGATACACCCAGGACAGGGCGCCAATCTATGGGCACACATTCACTCACACAATCACACTCTATACGGGGCAATTTGGAGAATTTATTTGACTTGATCCATGTTTTTGGAATGTGGGAGGAAACCGGAGAATCTGGAGGAAATGTACGCGAACACAGGTAAGAACATGGAAACTCAACCCAGATTGGGATGCGAACCAGGAATCCCTAGCGCTGAGAGGCGAACATGCTAACCACTAAGCCACCATGCCCTCCACCTATATTGGGGTTCGAAATCAGATCCTCAGTGCTGACAGACGAACGTGCTAACCACTAAGCCACCGTGCCAGATGCTGCTCGGCCGCTGAAGGAGGATAAGTCTCCTACTGAAAGGGTTCTTCTTGAAAAAGAGGTTTTTTCTTGCCACTGTCGCTTCAGCTTGCTCTTTGAGGTTTTAAAGGGTCTAATACTGTACAGCTGCTTTGTGACAATTTACTATTATATAATAACAATATATTATAGAGACATATATATAGACAATGCTCTATAACTAAATTACTTGATATTGAACTTAAATCTGAACATGAACAACACTCCCGTCTACCGCTGGGGCAAAATGACCTTGTAAAAATCTGGTCCAGGCTCCTGACATAACTTGTTTCATTCCTCCCAGGGACCTTACCGCACAATCCACACTGTTGAATGATCAGCTGCCGGTGAGCACCGGTGAGCAGTCGTCACTCTGGGCTTTCCAGTGGCACAAGTCAGCACTTGTCGCTGCCCATCAGCCCTTCGGCCCAGAGGGAGCATGCAGAAGCAATGCTAGAGGCCGACAGATGCAGCGGCTCAGATAACACATTATACAGTTTATTAATATCATACACTTGATGTACATGAGTAAATGCTGCATGCTTTGATGTAGAAATTCCAAACATGCACCGAGCAGACCCACGGATCATGACATCAATCCCACCAAAACTGTTTTCTCAAAGGGATATAGTGATTTATTTTGCTTACAGTGCTTACACACGGAGGGATTGATCCTCCACATTTGACCCATCAGTGCAGTGTGAGACAAACATACCAGTGGTGGGTGGTGCTAAAAAAATTAAGGGTGGCGCAAACAAACTAAAAAAAATTTAAAACAAACAAAAAACAAAGGCCCGAGGGTAGGTTTGTCCTCAATCACTTGCCTGCTGCTGTATTAGTAAATTGGGACAATCCGGTCCAAGCTCCTTTATCCTCTTTTTTTCTTCCAGTGAACGCTTTGGAAAAGCATTATTTTGTAAAGAGAAATCTGAATTTTCTTTCATTTTGATGCTACTCCAGTCTGCAAATGTTAAGAGTGAGTCGAACTAATGAACCGTACCTGAGTTAATGAGTCGATTCGGGAATTGTCCAATCACATGATGCCTAAATATAATTAACTAGTAGTAACACACTATCAATAGTGACGCACTAGAATGGGTATGTCTGGGACGCAGCGCGTTGCGCCCTGTGGAAGAACCTAAAGTGGCCAATTAGAAAGCAGCCTCAGATCACATGCTTGCCAAAAGTTTGTGTGCCCACATACACACTCATTAGACCTGCGCCCCGCACATCGGAAGTGTGCACAATGGGAGCAATTACATGTATATATTTATTATTTTTAATAAATTCTAACATGTCTATTAGACACACATCCATACATTATCTTCCGCTTTATCCTAATAGAGGACGGGGGGGGGGGTTCCTCATGTCCATCCAGGGGAGAACATCTCGGGTGCTGGGCAGATACACCCAGGACAGGGCGTCAATCTATCGCTGGGCACACTCACTCACACAGACACACTCTATATGGCGTAATATGGAGAATTCAATTGACTTGATCCATGTTTTTGGACTGTGGGAGGAAACCGGAGAACCCGGAGGAAACCCGTGGCGAGAACATGGTAACTCCACCCAGATTGGGATTCGAACTGGGAATCCCTAGCGCTGAGAGGCGAATGTGATAACCACTAAGCCACCGTGCCCTATTAGACACACAGTACAAATAAATACATTTCTTATTAACTATTTTGCAGTTCATAATTAATATAGTTTAATATCTGAACAATTTTAAAGGGGGGGGGGGCGGCGGCACCCCAGCGCCCCCTATGGGCCAGCTGCCACTGACACATACACACTAGTAAGGTGTGGGAGTGGTGGGCAGTCCTGTACTAAATAAGGGTTAAAAGGAGAAATAAGGGTTAGTTCCTTCACCCAGGCACATCATTCCACTTCTGGATGAACAGGGTGCAAATAATCCCATGAACACCAAAATATTCTGGATTGTATTTTTGGAAGTATAGACGCTGAACTGACAGTTGACTAAGTTGCATATTTTATAAAAATAATTTGCAGGGGTGACACGGTTTTCCCCGTGTCTGCTGGGTTTTGTTTAGGTTCTCCAGTTCCTTCCCACAGTCCAAAAACATGTATTCAAAGTGAATAATACACTCTAAATTGCCCCATTACATAATGTGTGTGTGTGTCTGTGTGAGTAAGTGTGCTTAACGATAGATTGTTACCCTGTTCGGAATGTATCCGCACAGCACCCGAAACGTTATCCCCTGGATGGGCATGGGGAACCCTCCCCATTTCCTTAGTACAGGGATTGAAGATAATTGGCAGGATTTTTTTTTTTTTTAAATGCAGCTTAAAGTAATTAAAGAACCCAAGTTTTCTCAGGTTCCCAGTGGCACAGTGGGTTGAATTTGTTTGGATAGGTTACTTTTTGTGTGGCATTTACCTGTAGTCTCTATGTTTGAGTGACAGTTCTAATTTCCTTAGTGCTAGAAGAAAGGGATTGTATTCAGGATTGTATTTTTGGAAGCATAGACGCTGTTATGGTGGTTCCCATGGTGGGACCAATAACGACTTATCTTATCTTTTCTTGTCTTATAGATGCAAAACATAACATGCTGTAGGTGTTTATTCTGTCCATATAATATCGATCATAATAATACCAATAACAAATTGGGTGGAGTTCTCCCCATGTCTGCATGGGTTTCCTCCCATAGTCCAAAAACATGGATTCAAGGTGAATTGTCTAAATTGCCTCTATTTAAATTGGCTCTACTTATTGTGTGTGTGCCCAGTGTACAGTAGTTGCCCAATTGCTGTAGGCACATTATAGAGGTGTTCCAATTATTTTGTCCATATAGGCCAAAATATTTATTCAATGTCATGTTTTTTTTTCTTACAATATTTGTATTGTTTTGTATTGACAGACAAGTGCAGAGTTTACCTCACAGTGTCACCTCATATCAAGAAGGGTCCGAATTTAAACCCAGAGTTGGTGCTAAGGGTCGATTGTGTGTGAAATTTGCATGTTCTCCCCATGCTGGTGTGGGTTTTCTCTGGAAGACGCTGTTTGAAGAGTAAGTCATACGCATTCATAATGCATTACTAAGTATTCATAATACTTCATAAGACTTGTCTTAAGAGGCATTACATAGATGTACATAACCACCCACAAAGTGTTATAGGTATATGCCATAAGGGGTTATAACCCAAAGTGAAAAAATGTCACATGTATATTTAACTAATTATTAATTTATTGTAGAGACCAATGTTATAAAGCTTCATAACTTTTGTGTCATCTCCTTATGAAGATGACTCCATAAGTGCTTATAACATCTAATGAAAGCTTATAAACTCTCTTTACATTTAACTGTAGTTAAAGTTTGGTAATTTATTACCTCAATAAGGAGACTCCATCAATATTAGTACATAATGACTATATAACTATATATAATAACATAAATATTATAAATGCACTTTTTTGGGTAAAGTGTAATCACCTGGTATTAAGTGCAAAGGTTATAATGCATTACATCACTTTGTGTTAGAAAGCCTTGTGTCATATTGTTATAACACTTTATGAGTGTGGTTATATACATCTATGTACATTACCATTGGCATATGACATGTAAGGAACCATTATAAACACTTTATAAAGCTTTATGTATATGCTTATAATGCATTACAAATAATGGATTCATAGCAAGAATTTTTTCTCCCTTATGAGCTTGTCAGGCCATGGCATCCAGCAGGCCCTGGTCAGGCCCATTCGAAATAAAACCCATGTGTTTCTGCCCAGGACGTCTTTATTTTGCCGGTTATGCAAGTCTTCAGCGCCACTACCCTGGCCTGTGTTTGGAGAAGCCAGACTGCAAATTTGCAAATGTGTGCAGCTTTAGCCCGTGATTCATACAGATGGAAGTGCAGCTTTCCATTTCCTGACAGCATTTAATGCGCTTTTAATAGCTCAGCAATGCACACAGGTCATTTCGGGTGAAAAGAGGGGGAGCCTTTGAGCTGGAATCTCTTGTGTTTACTACTTAGTAAAGGATTTAATGATATTTAAGCCAATAAACCTCTAGTTGAGGATTTGGATTAAAAACGTCAGTTTGAGCAGACACGCCGTGCCGCATAAATACAGTACAAGTTTGTTTAATGTAGAGTACTTTCTATTTTAAAAGACATATCGTACAAACATCCGGTAACACTTTCTATGAATCCGGTATTCATAATGCATTATAAGTGCATTCATAAAGCTTTATAAAGTATTCATAATGATTCATAACATGTTATTATAACATGTGACATAATGCTTTATAAAATGTACATTTAATGTTTTTTTTGTTTTTTTTTAAAGACCAGTGTCATAAGGCTTTAAAATGTGTTTATACATGTATTTGTACAAGTAACTGCATAAATATCACTACATAATGATAAGATGTGCTTTACAGGAATCCAATATTTATAATGCATTATAAGTGCATTTATTAAGCTTTATAAAGTATTCATAATGCTTTAAAGCATTTGTCATTGGCCTTTGTTAATGTACATAGATGTTTATAACCATCCTCATAAATTGTTATAACAATTTGACATAAAGCTTTATAACATAAAGTGTCATAATGCATTACAATATGAACTTATTTCAACTTTTGTATCTTTGGATGTTTAGACATTCTTACTTAAAACAAGATGAGTACACTTTACTTAAAGTCTGTAAAGAACAGTTATAAGCTTTTATAAGTCATTACGTACTTATATGTATGCAGTCTCTTTCAAAGAGCTAATTAATGGCAGCACTTTACTTTATGCCTGTAAAGAGAGCTTATAAGCTTTTTAAACAGTCATTTTCAGAAAAAAGTGTTCGTTAAACACAAACGTTATAAGGCTTTATGTCACTGGTCTCTATAATAAATTGATGAACAGTTAAAATATATAATTTATAATGCATTATGCCTCTGTGTTATAAAGCCGTATGGTATGTTCTCATAACACTGTATGAGTGTGGTTATTTACATCAATAAACATTAATAAAGGATATGACAAGTATTATAATGCATTATAAATGTGTTAATAATGCATTATAAATACCAGATTTAGTGTTACCGACGTCACTTGTTAAATATGAAAAATGAATTAGTACAGTGCAGATTTATGTGTGTGGCAGCAGAGTAATGGTTCACTCATTCGGACATTGCACGCATTCAGCTCCGGTGTGTAGTTCAGGGTTGCGATGTCTTTATGATGGGACTCATGTTGAATAGATTTGTTTGGGTGAATCACTGCAGTTCAGTCTCTGTCCTGTTTTATTCAGAATCATGAAACTTTCAGTTACAAGTAATGACACGAAAGTGGATACATAAAATGTCTATTTATGTGAATTCCAAATAACCTTTAAAATGCAAACAATAAAGTATGTGATGAAGAGTTATGTTGTGGCAGTAAAGCTGGACTGTGGAGAGTGATATTTCACATTTGGTTAACGTGCTTTAT
Source organism: Corydoras sp. C115 (assembly GCA_019802505.1). Lineage (NCBI taxonomy): Eukaryota > Metazoa > Chordata > Actinopteri > Siluriformes > Callichthyidae > Corydoras > Corydoras sp. C115. The sequence continues at coordinate 926,416 of JAFMOC010000050.1, read as the reverse complement.
GACAGCGCCAGTTTGACTGCCTCTTCCTTGGCTTCAGTTTTGGTTTCTTTGTACACACTTTTCCTGGGGTCACACAGTCGTAAGGCCGGGTCATGCCGAGCTGATGGGAATGTGTTGATCTTTGCTATTTTTATTGGCTGTTGTGTGTATGGGAACGAGCCGTGTGTCCTTCGAGGTTTTCTCTTTGTCATCCAGTCAGTGAGGATATTCTACCCAGCGCAAGTAACCCCTACTGCTCCGGCTACAGGAAATGCATCAGGGCTGGAATGTGACCCTGTGGTCCGTGTGCATGGGAATGGACTCGATTCACAATGATAAACCATTACATTATGGTATCAGTGTGGTTTTATCTGTATGGTGTAAGTTTTGGAGTTGAAAAACTACTCCATTGTCGCTTTGGGTACGAGATACGTATTACATCTAAACCAAATAAAGCAGCAAAGTGTAACAGAGCTCATGAAACACCAAAGGCTCCTCAGTCATATACATCTGAACACTAAAGTGAACCCCAGTACAAGATCAGATTTAAGGAGATCAAAGATGCTTTCATGAAATCACCCTGAATGTCGAATCACTCTGAGGAATTCATTAATGTTTGAGTTCTTTTTATTCCCAACCAGGGACATGTGTTCTTTTTTATTTTATAAAGACATGAAACTTGTTCTGTAAATGACTTTATAAAAAATAGTAGTGCAGCCCTCTTTTGTAAAACCAAATATACTCAGCGACAGTATACATGTATAAATGTAGACCTGTAGTATACATGCAGAAAGTCCATCTTTACAGTAAGTGGAACTGATACAATGGACTAGAAGTGTGTGTGTGTGTGTATATATATATATATATATATATATATATATATATATATATATATATATATATATATATATATATATATACACTTCTAGTCCATTGTATCAGTTCCACTTACTGTAAAGATGGACTTTGTAGTGCAAAACATTGAAACAGCAGTGGCACCTGACAGCATGTCTTCAAATACATTTATATACACACACCTCCTTTCTGCTCCACTTGCTGTAAAGATGTACTTTGTAGTTCTACATTTACAGATGATGGTCCATCTGTTAGTGAACTACAGTTCATACTGTGTTGAACACACCCCTTCTTGCTCCATGGCCTATTTCCTCCACTCACCATATAGATGGACTTTGTAGTTTTACAATTACAGACTGTAGTCCATGTTTTCTTTGTTTTTGTTAGTCCTATGTTAGTTCTCTGTTCTCTATTGGTCAGACAATCACAGAACAGGTCTAATTTGGGTGGTGGATTGTTTATTGTCAGTTCTGCAGTGACACTGATGGGGTGAGGGGTTTTTGCAGTGCTGCTGTAGTTTCATTTATAAATCTCAGTAACACTGCTGGGATAAGAATAATACACCAACCAAATAATACCTGCTCTGTGGTGCTATTGGGGTTCTGACCATTAGAGTCAGAGTAAAGGGGACATACACAGTCAGTATGTACTGTAGTTCACAAACAGATGGACTATCATCTGTAAATGTAGAACTACAAAGTACATCTTTACAGTAAGTGGAGCAGAAAGGAGGTGTGTGTATATAAATGTATTTGAAGACATTCTGTCAGGTGCCACTGCTGTTTCAATGTTTTGTATATATTTGGTTTTAAAGCATTCTGACAAAACCACACAAAGATCAACATGAGCTGCCATTTGGACATGTGTGCAGTGTGTCATTTTCTTCCCATTAGATGATTTTAACATTTTGTTTTCATTCAGCTGCCAAGAACACTTAACATTCAGAGAAAAAGACTGTTTAATGTACACATATCCACTTTTGCAATAAATAAAAACTATAAATCAGCCTTCATTTCTTATATTAGTAACATTTTTCAGAGAACTATGGAAGAATCATAATCATTCTATTTTAAAGTATGTTACACATACAAGGAATTTGTATTAGTGAGTGGACACATGTATGACATGTAATGTCCTAAATCAGAAATGACTATGAAATTATAATACGATCAGGTAGTTTAAAAGTTTAGGAATAATACAAAAATTAAATAAAACTAAAGAGCAAGAGAAAATAGGGGATATCTGTACATGTAGCATGTAAAACTACTGTGAATATGTTTCAAATATATAGTGTACTATGTGATATTACTTACAGATTATAACAGAATGAACAAGTGCTTTTGTATTGCTGTGCAAAATTAGCATTATGTTCCAAGACGTAGTAAGTTCATTTATTTATTATATTATCTTCTGCTTAAGCCTCTAAATGGGTTGCGGGAAGGGGGGGGGGGGGGTCTTCATGCCTTTCCAGGTTAGAACATTCGTCCGCTAGGCAAATACACCCAGGACAGGGCGCCAATCTATCGCCAGACACCCTCAGTCACATCCGGACACACAATGTATGGGATAATTTAAAGCATTAAGTAACCGTGTACCTAAATCCGGTATTCATAATGCATTTTTAACACATTTATAAAGCTTTATAAAGTATTCGTAATGATTTATGATACTTGTCATAACCTTTGTTAATGTCCATAGATGTACATAACCACAATCTTAAAGTGTTATAAGAACATGCCATATGGTTTTATACCACAAAGTGACATAATGCATTATAAATTATATATACTGTTTATTAACTTATTATAGAGAACAGCAACATAAAGCAATATAACATTTGTGCTTAACGAATGTCTTTCCTGAAAATGACTTCCGTGCTTTACAGGCATAAAGTAAAGTGTTGTCATCAATTACCTCTTTGAAAGAGACTGCATACATAGTAGTACATAATAAGTTATAAAAGCTTATAACTGCTCTTTACAGACTTTAAGTAAAGTGTAATCCTCTTGTTTTAAATAAGAATGTCTAAACATCCAAAGAATTAAAAGTTGAAATAAGTTTATATTATAATGCATTATGTCACTTTGTGTTATAAAGCCTTATGTTAAATTGTTAAAACAATTTATGACTGATTATGAACATGAAGGTACACTAACAAAGACTTATGACAAACGTTATACAGCATTATTAATATCTTATAAAGCTTTATAAATGCACTTATAATGCATTATGAAAAAAAGTTTTGTCATGATTTTGTTTGATGGATTCATGGACAGATCCAGAGCCATAAATTCAGCGATATTGCTCGTAAGATTTAGGTCTACTCTTTACATATGGATGCTATGCATATTGTAATGCACGTAAATTATTTTAAAATATAATTCGCATTAAGCATTTCTGTACCAGGATGGAGGGCGTAACAGATGGACAGGGAGCTACATGTGCAGCACGTTGTTCATCGTAAAGACTTATTGAGACGCAAGCTTTAAAACCAGGCTGGCCTCCAGGCATCGACATTCCAGAGTGAAAGGAGAGATTTTCAAGGCTGTAAATGATTAAAAGTACTACAGTGCAAAACGTAGCGTGAAACATGAAGAGTGAGTCACTGACATGTAAAAATACCCAAGCCAACGTTTACGCAAGTACGAAGAGCCGAGCCACAGAATGGGCCTGACAGAAATAACAACGGATCGCGAACATTGCCGCTCTGTTTTCTGATAACATACCAAAAGGAAAGTCTAAACCGCAAAGCGTCATTTACACTAAACATGTGTACCGCAGGACGGCGAACATCTGGCGCTAACAGGATGGACCATCCCGGCTGGTGTTTCAACAGCTTGTTTAAGGATCATACGATATCTGAGTGCTAAACACTATATGAGCGAAAGTATGTGAAGACCCATCATCATACCCCATTGTTAGAGAACCCCCCCCCCCCCAAATGTTCCCTGCACTTCTGCAGTGTTGTGTATGAGAAGCCTTCAATATGCTGTAAAAGATTACCACATGATTTCACGACGTGCCATGAGGAATTTATAACATGCAGTTAAAAATAATAACACACCACATTAAAAAAAAGTATAGTGACACACGTTGTATCTGTCAAAAGTTTGGACACACCTCCTTTTTGATCCGGTGTGTATTTTCTGCACAAACCATAAAGACTGACTTTGTAGTTTTACAATTACAGACTGTAGTCCATCTGTGTTCTTTGTTATTGTTAGTCCCCTGTTGGTTCTCTGTTCTCTGTTGGTCAGGTATAGGTCTAATTTTGGGTGGTGGATTGTTTATTGTCAGTTCTGCAGTGACACTGATGTGGTGAGGGGGTTTTAGTGCAGCAGTGCTGCTGCAGTTTCATTTAAACCCGTCAGTGACACTGCTGGGATAGGAATAATGCACCGACCAAATACCTGCTCTGTGGTGGTACTAAAGTAAAGAGAAGGTACACAGTATGTACTGTAGAACACAAACAGATGGACTACAGTCTGGAGTTGTAGAACTACAAAGTTCATCTTTACAGTAAGTGGAACTGGAATTACGGTGGCTTAGCATGTTCTCCTCTCAGCGCTAGGAAGTTCGAATCCCAATCTGGGTGGAGTTTCCATGTTCTCCCCGTGTCCGCGTGGGTTTCCTCCGGGTTCTCTGGTTTCTTCCCACAGTCCAAAAAACATGGACCAAGTCAATTGAGTTCTCCAAACTGTCCCATATACATAGTGTGTCTGTGTGAGTGAGTGTGTGCCCAGCGAAAGATTGATGCCCTGTATTGGGTGTATCTACCCAGCGCCCGAAACGTTCTCCCCTGGATGGGCATGGGGAACCCCCCCCCCCCCCCCCCACTACCCTAATAGAGGATAAAGTGGAAGATAATGGATGGATGGAACTGGAGTTAATGTATACATAAATGCATTTGAAAACATGCCAAGTCAGGCTTAAGGGGTAATTCCTATATTATTACGACAGCAATGCCACACTTATAGACCCTAAATCAAGATGCACAGTTGACAGCTCATTGAAGATAGGTCCGCTTGTTTTATTAAGTAACTGGTATAGTCCCGTTCTTTTTTCCATTTAATATGTGCTGCACTGAGGGAATCGAACACAGCTATGCTTGTGGAGTTGTTAAACTCTGTGCACTGTTACACTCTCTGTTATCTTGTTGTTCTACATATTACATGTAAAAATCAGTAGATTGTCAGTTTCAGTGTTAAGCATTTTTCATCAGTGCTCATGGGACACCTGGTGGGACAGAGTGTTCATGGCAGGACATTTTCGGTTGATGGGTTATTGCTGCATCTGATCCACTTATACCATCAGAAAACACTCTAAAACAACACCACCATCTCAATCTCACCCCAGCCCTGAAAATTGTCCACCACCCAAATAATAAATGTTAATAATCAGCCCGATTATTAGAGAAATGAATAAAAGAAACTATAATCTTTTGGGTGACACTGTTTATGAATCGTGTATTTATAATGCATTATAAACAAATTCATCATGCTTTATAATACTTTTCTTAACCCTCTGTTAATGTATGTAGATGTACATAGCCACACTTAAAAAGCTATGAGAATATGCCATAAGGCTTTATAACACAAAGTGGCATAATGCATTATAACTTGTCTATTTTCCGTTAATTACAATATTGTTGCAACAAGTGTCAAAAATGTTGTGTTTAATGGATGCACTCTTTAAAAATAACTTGAAATTATAATATATAATGTTATATGTAATAAACTTATATATAATGAGTGCTTATAATTGCCAATGAACACGTATAAGCTTTCTTTACAGGCAGACTGTATGAAGGAGACTGAATTAATATTAATACATAATGACATAAAATCAGAATCAGTTTTATTTTGCCAAGTATGATACATAAACAATCTTTAGTTATTTAGTAACATTACAGAACATTTCCAATTTACTGCAAATTATCACTTTACAAATTACAAAAGAACAGTACAATGTGCGTATGTATAATATAAAATATACTATAAGAAAATAAATAAAAATAATAATAATAATAATAAATAAAAAATAAATAAATATATATATATATAAGTTTATAAATGCTCTTTACAGGCTTATGACAAATGTTATAAAGTGTTATGGGTGCTCTCTTAAGCTTTATAATGTATTATGAATACCAGATTCATAAAAAAGAAAGTGTTGCCAATCTTTGCAGAGAAGCAGATACACTGTGGCCTGCATTCATAGAATGACAAAATTGCATCTATATGATCAGTGAAACTAATAAAAATTGATGGTCAGCGTGGAAATAAGGAGGCGTATCTAATATATATCCTTGTGGCCAGTCAGTGTACTATTCCCAAATTCAAACCAGTTATAGTATAGGGTTCGATTTCCTTTTATTTACCTTTAGCAATCTTCTAGGTTCATGAGGTCATCAGTTTGATTGGTCATGGACGTCCCATGGTATTAAGCACGCGATTCATTGAAAACATCTGGAAATGGATAGAGATGATCTGGAGACCATTCAGATAATATGAATTACACGATATGTGCATGCAACATGGTGATTCGTAAACTTTGCCGGGAAAATATTAATCGTTCAAAAAGAAGGTAATGATTCTATGTAAACTTGCTTTTGACATTTGATTCTGAAGTACAGAGTGAAATTTCGAGCATTGTGTCGAATTCTTCCTCCCCATAGGGCCACATAGAGAGATTAATGTGTGTGGAAGTGATGTGGTTGATTTTATTTCAAATATTTACATATGATGATAATGACCACGATGATGATGATTATGATGATGATGAGTCCCAGTCCTTTTCTTGGCTCTTGTAACATTAGAGTGTTGTGAACCTATGCTCCCCAAAAAGCAAAACAACTAAAGGTGCGGCTCTGTAAAAGGCAGGCCGCAGTGTGGTCCTCGGCTGAATAACCTGAATAACATTTGAGGAAAGTCAAACCAAACATGAGTCATTCATGAATCACAGAAGCTCCGAAGAACCTCCCAGCTTCTTCCAGATGAGCCCCTGCATTCCTAACCAAAACCAGACACTCGCAAAGAGGTTTAAGCCATCCAGATCAGAGGTGGAACTGAAGGGCTTAACTCATCTCGGTGGACGTTTGGGGATTTCTCTGGGAACGGAGGGCGTAGGGAAGGAATTTGAGGAGTGGAGTGTATTTATCCGTGTGTATGCTTTCATTCACCCCCATACGCACTAAGTTAGACATTCATCATCCTCCCCCAGCCTCCCTAAAACTGCAGGCACACTTTCCTTGATCCATCATCCCATGGCCTCTGAACACCTCCTGAAGGAATATTGACTGACATTTCAGTAAAGGGGCGTGAGCAGCTGAGTTGCTTGCCTCGTTGTGACCCGGCCGGTGACAAATCACTTTAGGGAAAGAGCAACCTGTTTACTGTCTGAAACTGAAGAGCCAGCGCTCCTCCCCCCAAAGCCTGGAGGCCGTGGAGCCAGAGACACTTACACCTTATCCTTATTGATCCGCTCCCCATAAGGATGGGGGGATATATCATTAGTTTGCAAGCTGATATAAGTGGGGGTGATTAGAACAAAGGCTGATTTATTTGCATACACATGCGACCTGACGCCTGGGACAAAACCGGGCCTGTCAGGGGAAAAGAGGAGGTTCAGCTGGTCCTCACTCGAATCCCGGCTGCCTGCAAAAATGCATGTGTTTGTGTTTGCGGTCCTTTAAAACCTCACCATTCACTAGAGAGTAAAAACCCATGCGGCACTCATTTGCATTCCATTGTGCTTGCAAAAAGCAGCGCTCTCCCAAACGCAGAGACTGATGACAGTCTTTTAGAAGTCTGGAAAGGCGCCGCTTCACTCTGATTTATTCCGTTTGAGATTTCGACCTTAGCGCAGGTGTGCGTGATGTAAACATCTGAGGCGTCCTTGTCTAAAGAGTTTCCGCACCAGATTAATTCTAATGAACCCACTTCACTCCCGATCGACTCTTTATCGGGGGGCCGATGGAGTGATGCACGTCCTTCTCATCAAACCAATGTTAAAAGGGGTGAGAAGCCGGTTTAGGAATCATTCATCTTATCATGTGCATCAGCTTTCACATATATCTGCACGCCTTGACATCACTCTTTGCTTACAGTCGCACTAGTGAAAAGCTAAAAGCTGCATTAATCAATGGAACAATATTACCTCTGGTTCACACTTTCCTTTTTCAATGGAGAAATTAATACGATTATGAATTGAAATCACATTACATTTGGTCATTTAGCAAAGCGTTTCTCAAATGGTGGGTCGCGACTCAAAAGAGGGTTGTGGACACGTTCTGAGTGGGTCACGGACAACTTGTAAATAATAAAGAACGTGAAATCTATATTCTTGTTGACTTCGGATAATAACGGATTCAGTGTTCAACCATTTTTCCTCGAAATGTATGTACTATTTAAACATTTTTTTTTTTATATATTCATTTTTAATATACAGTATGTTTAAATATATGAAATATTGCATATATAATTTCTTTGTTCTGTTTTCAGTCTTTAACACCACATATATGCTTTATAAAACGTGTTTTGGGGGAATTAAATGGATTTATATTGATTTAAATGGAAATGGGTCCCTCAATTTTTCATCGAATTCGAGTGCAGAAGGATTTGAAACGAAAACAGACTTTTTAATTGAAAAAAACTTAAAAAAAATTAATTCATGCTTATATAATTTTTTATTTAACATTTATTTTATTAAAAGAGACAGGTGCACGCATCAGGCACGCATCAATTTGTGAATAAATTTTGGAGGCAACATGGCGAAGCGCAAATATAACCCACTATAGTCGTATAAAGTCTTTATAAGTTCATTAAAGACATGTTTCTCAGTTTATTAAACATACATAAGCATGCAAAGTGAATTTATAAGCAATTAATAATAATAATAATAATAATTATTATTATTATTATTATTATTAATAATAATAATAATAATAATAATAATAATAATAATAATAATAATAAATAATATTATTATTATTATTATTATTATTATTATTATTATTATTTTATATATTTGTTCGATTCATTTTATATAAAATTGGGTCGTGACTTGACCATGAGAAAATGTGGGTCCCGGATTGAGATCAATTGATAACCCATGATTTAGCAGACACTTTAATCCAAAGCGACTTACACTATCCCAACTTGGTTGGGGTCAAAACACAGGGTTGATACAGCAACCTGGAGCAATGAGGGTTAAGGGCCTTACTCAAGGACCCACATTGGTAACTTCAGTGGACATAATTAAACCACATTATATAGATATTCATTTCAAACCAATGCATTTATTTTGTAAAGTACCTTTGAGGACACTATTGGAGTCAAGTCCACCAAATATACAGTATATTTTCATAAGCATAATTTAATCATCATAACAAGATGGTATATCCAATATAAGCAAATGGCTATTGGTGAGATATACTGTATATTACAACATAGTTTGGACCAATCTGCTACCCATCAGTCCTAACAATTCCTCTTTTCTTTGATTTATTTAAAGTAATGCTGCCCTCGCGTGCCCTACTGTGGCATTATAAAACAGGTAGTTCTGGTTCTTAAATCAGGCGTGATATTGACAGTTATGCGCACCTCTGACCATTTCACATTCGTATCAATGCGTGATATACAATAAAATACAGATTAATATTAACAGCGAGCCAATTACTGTTGTTTATGAACTGTGTTCTGTAATTTGGCCACTAGATGACATTTCTGTCATCCTGTTACTCAGCGATTAACATTCATTTTAAAAATAGACTAGATAATGCCATTTTGTTCTCAGTAAATGTATTTATGATTTAAACCTTGTTTTTTATTATAGCGTGTTTGTAACCATTTTATAAAAGTAACAAGGAACTTGAGGTTGTGCATTATTGTAAATAAATTACGGGAGGCTTTTGCGTTGTGCCTTCACTGTGATTTATTCACAATAATGCAGCCTTCTCGTGCTTTAATAGATCCCAACATATGAGATAGTACAAAGGGGCTGCAAACATTTACATTTTTACATTTTGCTTAATAACATTAAATTTTAAACTAAACTCACAGGTTCGTGTTATGTTTCTCTTGTGTTAGAAGTGCACATATAATTGTGGGTAGCAGAAGGCCATGAAGCTTGCGTCTGTTGCATCCTTGAAATCACACTGAATGAAGGCTGCATAGAAAGGATGCTTTATTTTGCGACAGCCGACTGTGACGTAGCAGATGAGGAATGAATCCTACTTAGGTGTGCAGTGCCGGCTTTCCTTATAACTTCGTAAAATAAGTCTCAAAATAAAAATAAGTACTGTGAAAGTGAGGATGGAGGACAGATGGGGGCAAAATGGAGCAGTCGTAAGTTTGTGTTTAAGAAACCAGCCATGCGACCTGAAGGTTCCGGGTTAGTTTCCCGTTCACACCAAGTACTTCGACTGAAGTGCCCTTGGCCAAGGCACCTAACCGCAATTGCTCCACAGGCGCCATATAAAAGGTCCGGGCATGTTTGCTTACTTTAGCAGTGTGTGTATGTGTGTCTCAATGCACAGATGGGTTAAATGCAGAGGTCCAACAATGAAAAACATCACCCTGGCACCTGCTCCTGTACTAGCCCCAGTCCTTCCCCTGTTACCTCTTCACTGGGACAAACTGAAAGGTTTAGGAGCAGAGCAGTGAAGCCGTGCTTGAGAACGTACCTTCATGGCCAGCTCGGGGGTTACTGCCACGTGACATCATTGTTTTCCGAGGTTTCGTCATCATAATGTGACCTGCTGGAACTGGAAATAGGCTTTATTTACAGTTGGAATTAGAGGCTGGTTTGGTGTGTATTCCGCTGCCCCCACTGACCTTTACAGCTGCCTATTCGTTGCCTCTGCCTGGTCTTACCTCTCTTTAAATACCTGCCTGTGTATTATAAGTGGAACCTACGGCAGGTGATTCACTTACCTTCTTCACCTCCATGGCGCTGCCCTTTACTCACATGCGGGTGTCTGATGCTGTGGTCACAAGTACTTTTGCACTTTATCCATTCTAACTTCATCGCCCGCTTGATCCGCTATTAAACTTTTAAGTGAGGATCTCAACCCTGTCGCTTGGGGCAGTCTTAGGCTTGTGGTTATGTAACCAGCCTTGCGACCTGAAGGTACTCAGTTTGATTCCTGGTCCCACCGAGTATTACGGCCAAGTGCTCTTGAGCAAGGTATCTAACCCTAATTGCTTTTGGGCACTGTGTACAATCCTCCCACCACTCCAAAACAGCATCCAGTGTGTGTATATGTATGTCTTTCACCAAAATGATGGGTTAATTTAATGTGGAGGACAAATACCTTTGCATGGAAGCACTGTAGGCAAAATAGATCACTTTATCTCTTTGTCACTTAAAATTTATTATAACCTCTATTCGCCTTTCAGCGCTGGGGATCCAGGTTTGAATCCCAATCTGGGTGGAGTTTCCATGTTCTCCCTGTGTCCTGGTGGTCCTCTGGGTTCTCTGGTTTCCGGTCTGTGTGAGTAAATGTGCCCAGTGATAGATTGATGCCCTGTTCTGGATGTATCTGCCAAGCACCCAAAACATTTCCCCCTGGTTGGGAACCCCCATGACCCAAGCGGGGTGATATGAATGATAACCTCTATAAGTTACTCTCAATGAGAATGTCTACAAAACCCTATGATTGGAAGAAGGCATCCTCAGATATTAAAGTCATTGCGTATCCTTTCCGGTCAAAGCCTTCCGAACTAACATCATGATGAAAGTAAATAATCAATAATGAATGAAGTATGACCGCGAGCATCTCGCTGTCCTGTGTATTTATTGTAATTTTATGTCCATTTCTCTCCATCCTCACCTTCACACTGCAGCTACACATTCCTGTCATTGGAGTAATCCATTTCTTTGTAGTGCTGATGTAGGCAGTTGGGGGAGGAGTTTTTACCGTTCTGTCCCCTCATGACTTATTCAGCATGATGTAGCACTCGTGTCACTCTAATAGCCTTTGCTATACCTCTGGGAGCAGATGACGGGACCCAAAAGGCCCAATGTGGAGATTGCTAAGCAGCCTTTGTGCTAATCAATAAGGTGCATTGGCCTGTAGGGTATCAACCTTTTGCCTCTGTGACAAGTAGAAAGGCAAGAGAAAGCTCTTGTAAAAATGCACTATAGATAAATGTGGTTTTTGTTCCCCTGATGTGTTATGGTTTCGTATGACATGCTGCTAAAGCTCATTGTTTCACTACAATCATGAACTAGGATTTTAATATACTAGCATTTTCTTTTTACATCATGCGATTTGGTACTTTTATGGTGGACTATGGCTTGTGTGTGTGTGGGTTCGATTGTAAATCTGCTTTGTCTGTTACCCATATAACTCAAATCAGGGTATACAGTTTGTGTATGCACAGGTTTACTGCAAAACAATGCAGCCTTCTATAGAAAACTACTATACCTTTACTTTTTTCCTAATGTACATGGTTTTATAGAAGGTGTCATAAGCCTCAGTTAATGGACAAAGATGTTCATAACCGTGGCACAGTGGCTTAGTGGTTAGAACGTCCGCCTCTCAATGTTGGTGATCCAGGGTCGAATCCCAATATGGATGGAGTTTCCATTTTCTCCCCGTGTCTGCATGGGTTTATTCCGAGTTCTCCAGTTTCCTTCCACAGTCCAAGTGTGTGAATGTGTGTGTCTCACTGCACAGTTTAAATGTGGAGGTCAAACGCTGCCACAACACCGTCTCCCTGGCACCTTCACCACTTCAATATTAAAAAGCCTGGTGGCTCATTGGTGGAGGTAATGGCCTCAATCCCAGGTTCATGTGTACACTATGTTAGTTTACTGAACTTTTAAGGGAGGCTCTTAATCCTGGCTTAGTGCAGTCGGAGGCCTGTGGTTAAAAGACCAGCCTTGTGACCTGAAAGTCCCCAATTTGGTTCCTGGTTCCACCAAGTGCTACGGCTGAAGTGAAGTGAAAGGAAATAAAGCATTTTTTTATGATATTCAAATTTGATGACCAGCACTTGTTTATGAGACATCATAAATTGTGCAAATGATAAATAGATATTAATTTAATAAAACAAATAACAGAAAATGAATGGGTAGCTTAGTGGTTAGAATGTTCGCCTCTCAGCGCTGGGGATCCAGGTTCGATTCCCAATCTGGGTGGAGTTTCCATGTTCTGCTCATGTTCATCTAGGTTTCCTTCAGGTTTTCTGGTTTCCTCCCACAGTCCAAAACCATGGATTCAAGATGAAATGGCTGCTCTAAATTCCTCTAATCTAAATGATCCCTATCTAGAGTGTGTGTGAGTGAGTTAGTGTGTGCCCAGCGATGGATAGGCATCCTGTCCTGGGTGTATCAACCTGGTGGCATAAACATGCCTGGTTAGGCATGATGAATCCCACCATGACCCTCGTAGAGGATTAAGCGGAAGATAATGACATGAGATGAGAAAATGAATGAAAAAGCTCGCAATTGCTTTTAACTAACTGTATTTTTGGTTGATCCAACAGTGTTTGTTGTTTCTCGGATCAGGCAGCTAATATAACTGACTGATTTGATAAAAAGCTCCTCTCAGGGAACCATTTAACGATGCTGAGGTGCTGTTAGAAGACGTATTCATTTATTTTTTTGTTGAAAGTATGTGAAACGCAGCCATTTATATCTAGCAGGCTGAAGCAACTATCACTTACTGTGCTTTAGATTTAATTCAATAGTTTTCCAGCCAGAAGGACATATTTCTAGCTCGGTTTACTCGAAGAGAAAATTCATTGCTTTCAATGGACCCAGCTCAAAGAAAAATGCCCATGTCAGTTCGCGGAGAAACGAAAAAGGTGGAAAAAAACAATTCACAATACAATAGCACGAACAAGAAGCGCCCCCTGAGAGCAAATCTTTAAAGGTCGCCCGTTCTGTCTTCCTCTCCATCTTTTGCTTGCTCCCCCCCTCCCTTTTTGTATGGGTAAACTCTCAAATGATGACAAGCCAATTAACCTGCATCATTAGTTTGAAGGCCCTTTTAAACGGAACCTCAAGGAGGGAGTTTAAGGAGGTTTTTGCATTATTGATCTCACATCTGAGCCAGAAGGCTTCTCTGTCACTGGGGAGGGAAAGGGGGAGCCTGCATGGGCTGAATTACAGTAATGGGTCATCTTAGATGCCCCTCTCATTGTTAACCACTAATGGGCAGTAACATACTGTTTGCATGTTTGCTAATGCAGCACAGATTATCCAGATCATTGTCTTTTTTGGCCCTCCCCTTTTCACTTGCATCAGCAGCCACCACTTAGGTAACAGCCGGCCATTAAATCACGGTTAGCCATTTGTAAATATACTGATAAAAGAGCTAATATGGCAGTTAAGACGATTATTGGTGCATCGTCTCGAAGCGAAACGAGCCACATATAAGATAATGCAGCCATTAGACGACGGAGAGGCAGGAGTTGGAGATTACTGGATGCTTCATTTTGTGTCGATGAAACATGATTGTTATGATGGCTAAGGCTGGCACTTGTCCAGGCAGACAAAACGATCCCGATGCTAATGGCCCTTTCGTGATTCTTACCGATAGGACAGTGGCAGATAGGACAGTCGTCCCGTGAGGGCGTATCACCCAGGTATCAATTCCAACACGAGCCAGGTTCTCTTTGGCCATAATGCTCTGGCCGTGCATTATTCATACAACCGCCTGCTAAATTATCCCGATAGAGACATTCAGACTTACCGAGGATTAGTTGAAATGATTGTTTGTGCTTTTTAGGTTCATCCATCACATGCGTCATTGCTTCTCCCGACTTATTCTGCATTACCGGAGTGATTTGTGACTAAATGACTCAGAAATGACAGCATCCTGCACTGTGTTTTTGTAATTAATGAAAAATGTCGTCCTCATGAATTTCTTTGTCACTCCACATCCCAGTGGCTTCTTTCCTTTGTTTCATAGTGGGCTTCAATCATTCCCCTCCGTCAACACTTTATTGTGCTAATGCTCTAAATCACCCCTAAAAGGTGTCATAGATAACATGCTGGCTTTGGTTCACACATGAGCTCCTGCTGGATTTACACCCGCATCCTCTGGCTTATCCATTCAGTTCCCAGGTAACAGTTTGGAGTCTTTAAAGGAAGCGAGAGAGATTAGAAGCCACTCGGACCTGATCGCGGCCGCTCAGCCACCGGTGTGGTAGCTCGTGAATATCTCTCTGTGGAATATGCATTACTGTTCGATACTGTTCGGACTCGAGGCTTGGAGCTGACTGCATAATTCAATTCCAATTCCTAATGTCCTCTCTAACAGGGTCGAGACCCAACATGGCTACATTCAAAGCCAGGCACTTGAGAGAGCACTCCATAGCTGTGGCCGAGCGCCAAAGCAAACAATCAGATCGTATGACTCTATGTTACACTCACTTTGTTCCGAAAACCCTCACGGCCAGTGAAATTTCCCATTAACCCCAGGTCCCCTCACTAATGCTTCCTGCGTGTTTCCTCTACATCGAAATCCTAGCCTGCCTCTCCCACTGGCTAGGAAGGCAAATCCAGTTAAAAGGCAAATTTAAAAAATCTGTTTTCTTGTAACCTTACATGGCATGCTGTCTGACATGAAAAGCAAATCCTGGTTAGCATATTGGTTTTGTGGGATTTAACAAGAATAAGTGCTTTAAATTTGCTTTTTTCATCTCCATTTCAAGACGCGCTCGGGGCTCCGGGGCAAACGTGAAGGTGAGGAATGGGAAGAAGAGAGGCAGGGTGGTCCCTGCCGTTACGGCACATCTTTAAAACATGCGCGCCCAAAGTGTTTAGTAAGCAGAAAAGTGCGGCGGTTAAAGAACGTTCTCTATTCCCTTTGCTATCCTCGCCGCGTGCTTCTTTTAGCCACCAGCAGCTTTTTCCGCCTTCAAAGAGCATTTTCGATCTGCTTTCTCAGACTTTTGTATTTGCGCCTCCTGAAAGTTAGCGTCGGTGCAAAGAAAAATGTTTGGGGAAGGATGTCTTTTTGCTTTCATTGTAAGGTGAGCGATATTAAAGGAATACTCTGGTGAGTTTCCGGAAAAGTTAATGAACAGGAACGACGGCCCATTTTCTGTACTGAGAAATTAAAAACCCTGTTATGGCTCATGCACAGAATAATAAAGTCTGTCAGCGAGTTCTGCCAACTATTTAATAGATGCACGTCGGTTTACATTGCTGAGCATGGTAGTTTAGTGGTTGGGATGTGAGGCTAATAATCTGAAGGCAGGGAGGTAAGGGCACTTGAACAAGAGCCGTAACCCTCATTGCTCCTTGGGTGACCTTATATTTATAACTGTAGGTCATTTTGTCTGCTGAATGATCGAAAGTAATGTGAATGTTTAGTTGTCCTTCATTACATAGTAAAGTAACATGAAAGTCAGGACACAATAAGAAATGTCAGCTGAGTACTTAACCCTTTGCTTTCAGGCAATGTATAGGTTACATTTACATTTACATTTGGTCATTTGCCAGACTTACAAGTATCCCAACTTGATGGCTAATGTCAGAACACAGAAACAAACCCCTGAAGCAATGAGGGTTAACACTGCACTGTGTACTGTGTACTTGTACAGTGTTGCTTTCAGGCAACCTATAGGTCACATTTACATTTGGTAATTTAGTAGACGCTGTTATCCAAAGCGACTTTCAAGTATCCCAACTTAATGGCTGGGGTCAGAACACAGGGACAGCACCTCTGGAACAATAATGGTTAAGCTGTATACTTAACCCTCTGCTTTCAGGCAACATAAAGGTTACCTTTACATTTACATTTGGTCATTTATCAGACGCTTTAATCCAAAGGGACTTACGAGTACCAAAACTTAATGACTGGGGTGAGAACAAGTTCAAGTGGTTTATAAATATAGAGCTTACAATAGTACATTGTCACGAGGCAGGTTTACAGTTTTATAAGCCTGAATCCAAAAAAAAGCCGAAGTAACAGTGGCAACAAAAAACTCCCTGTAATGTTTTTCTTTTGGAAAGAAACCTTGTGAGGACCAAGACTCAGTGGGGAACTTATCCTCCTTGAGTGGCGGGCAGCATCAACAGTGTAGGACAGCCATGTACAGATCGCGTAATGTTCAGGCATCTATATTTAACAATTGGAAAAGAGTTTGAAGATCATTGGGATCAGAGCACAAGCAATGAGGGTTAAGGCCCTTGCTTAGAACCCACATTGGTAACTTCAGTGTACCTAGGATTTAGTTAAATCATTAGCAGAGTACAACTTTTTGGTGTGAATGAATGAGCACCAATTTGTTAAGGAACGTGACGAGACCATTTCTGACACATGGTGAGTGGATGTGGTAGCTTAGTGGTTAGGGTGGTGGGCTTTCAATCCAAAAGTTATGGGTTCAAATCCCCATTTCTCTAAGATTACCAATGTGGATCCCTGTGAAAGGCCCATAACTCTTAAAGATCCACGGGTTCTGTATGGCAAAACCCTGTGTTCTGATATGTGATGTTATGCTTCATTACATAGAACATTAATATGGGAGTCAGAACACAGAGTTGTAAGCTGTGTACTTAAACCTCTACTGTACAGTGTTGCTTTCAGGCAACCTATAGGTCACATTTACATTTAGTAATTTAGCAGACGGCGGCACGGTGGCTTAGTTGTTAGCACGCTCGCCTCTCAGCACTAGGGATTCCCGGTTCGAATCCCCATCTGGGTGGAGTTTCCATGTTCTCCCCATGTCTGCGTGGGTTTCCTCCGGGTTCTCCGGTTTCCTCCTACAGTCCAAAAACATGGATCAAGTCAATTTAATTCTCAAAATTGCCCCATATAATGTGTGTATGTGTGAGTGAGTGTGTGCCCAGCGATGGATTGGTGCCCTGTCCTGGTCTATCTGCCCAGCGCCCGAGACGCTCTCCCCTGGATGGGCATGGGGAACCCCACCGCGACCCTAATAGAGGATAAAGCGGGAGATAATGAATGAACGAATTTAGCAGACGCTGTTTTCCAAAGCGACTCTTATGTATCCCAACTTAATGGCTGGGGTCAGAATGCAGGGACAGCACCCCTGGAACAATAATGGTTAAGCTGTGTACTTAACCCTCTGCATCCAGGCAACATAAAGGTTACCTTTAAATTTACATTTGGTCATTTAGCAGACGCTTTTATCCAAAGGGACTTATAAGTACCCAAACTTGATGGCTGGGGTCAGAACAAGTTCCACCCATCTATCCATTATCTCATCTATCCATTATCTTCCGCTTTATCCTTTATTAGGGTCATGGGGGGTTTCCCATGCCCATCCAGGGGAGAACGTTTTGGGCGCTGGGCAGGTACACCTAGGACAGGACGCCAATCTACCGCTGGGTACACACTCACTCACACAGACACACACAAACACACTCCATATGGGGCAATTTTGAGGAATTAAATTGATCTTGATCCATATTTTTGGACTGTGGGAGGAAACCAGAGAACCTGAAGGAAACCCATGTGGACACGGGGAGAACATGGAAACTGAGAGGCGAACAAGTTAAAGTAGTAAAGTAATATAGCGCTTATTACACTAGTACTTTGTCTTGAGGCAGGTTTACAATGTTATAAGTTGTCCTGCATTACATAGTAAATTAATATGGAAGTCAACACACAGTAAGAGATGTCAACAGTGTACCGTCTACTGTACACTATTTCTTTTAGGAAATGTATAGGCTACATTTACATTTGGTCATGTTGCTTTATTCAAAGCAACTCTTAAGTTTTAGAAAATACCCTGGATCAGATAACCAGCAGACAATCAAACAACACAATCACTCCAATTAGCAATTTAATATCTGCAGTTCATTTGATTTTGAATTTTTGGATTGTGCAAAGAACTCCCGGAAAGCAACACTCTCTTGGGGTACCTATGACCTTCCTACTGTGATGTTTGTCAGTGCTACCCAGCTGAGGGTTAAGGGTCTTGCTCAATGACCCACCTTGGTAACTTCAATGGACTTGAGATTTGAACCCACAACCTTTAGAGTGGTGACCCAACACCCGAACCACTAATTTACCATACCCTCTGTGGAATTTACTGATGTAAATAAAACCTTGGTTGCCTCATAAGTAAAAATGTAACTGAATTCTTGTTTGCACTTCTCAAATATACAAATAGAGGGCATGGAACAGTGAAGTGTATCTTTAACTGGAAGACTTTCCCAACTCTCAAATATCACCCCCTCCTCCCAAAAGAATCGACTGTAATTTCAGGAGACACAAGGCTTGAGGTGATTTGCTTACAGAGGCGGAGCCATTCATTCCCTCCCGGCAGCCGACTCCAGAGACCGAGCACATTCACAGCCATTCGGTTATTTTAATTAAACTGATATCCTTTGTTTTGCTCGGTACCTACCCGTACCACCCGGCTCCGCCAGGTAGGGCACTCGCAGCCGATGTCTTCTTATCAGAGCCGTGGTGTAAAATGGGCCACACACAGGGGGTTTAAATGGAACTTTCTTCGCAGAACCCATACACTCGCTCACCTTATCCCCGCGGAGCTGCAGTCGGAGATGAGTTTTAAACACGAGCGTGCTCACCCAGCTGGAACCCCATTTTGTTTAATTTTCTCCGACTTCATTGCCACATCGCCAGAAAAAGCCCCTAGGTTATTTTGTACTCCCGTTTCGAAGGCAGAGATGCAATTATAGATGCTCTTTTTATATGTTCCGATGAGTATGCGCGTAGGTGGCAGGGTGTGCACGTGAGCCGGCGTTTAG
Organism: Corydoras sp. C115; assembly: GCA_019802505.1. Taxonomy (NCBI): domain Eukaryota; kingdom Metazoa; phylum Chordata; class Actinopteri; order Siluriformes; family Callichthyidae; genus Corydoras; species Corydoras sp. C115. Next base: position 906,880 of record JAFMOC010000050.1, on the reverse strand, counting down.
CATCCATGCGCCATGTTTGCTTTGCACAGGTCAGAACGCCACTCAGTTTGGGGAGTTCTCACCTCCCTTGTCTTGGCTTGACATTTTAACTACTCCCCTTGAGGTGTGTTTTTCTATACCACACCTGTAACCTTTCCCACCAGGCTATAAAACTTCAAGCCAGCAGCAGTACGTGACAGCCGAAGAGGCGCACTTACGGTGCACTGTGAGGGAGAGATCTGGTGAACTGAAATCATGGTGCCCATCTGGAATGGAACCCCCCTCCCCACCTCAAAACACGAGTCCCAGGGGTTAACACGAGGATGTGCTGGGGCATGTCATAAATATGAAAGGAATGCAAGGGTTAGGGTACAATTAAAATGTTTTGGTTTGTTTATTACCAATATATATATATATATATATATATATATATATATATATATATATATATATATATATATATATATATATATATGGGAGGGGATATATATATCCTTATATAGAAATATAAATATATGTATGTATGTATGTATGTATGTATATATATATATATATATATATGTATGTGTGTATATATATGTTAGAGGCTGTCCGTTCTTCCCCGGGAGGAGGGCGGCTAACGCGGAGATATAGCTGCGTTCAGCCGCTCGCGCCTAGTGAGCGCTCCCGGGTACCGACCACGCGGGAAAGAATGCGTGCATCGGTCCACGGCGAACACTCCCACGGACTTACGACCTACACGGAGAAGATGTGTAGCGCCGTAACGTGGTTGCACGCGGAAGGAGAGTCCAAACACCAGGATAAAAGCCAAAATGTTTAATTGAATAAAAATTGGTGACGGGACACCAACGAAAATGGGGAACAAACAGAACAACATAACCCTGGGTATATAAACCACAAAATAAAGACGTGCGCAATATGGAGGGGTAAAACAGATTAAATAGAAAATCAACTAAACATGTGACAAACCCAACCAATCACCCAAGTGAGACAATGAGGACCGACAACGAGGGACAGGTGCAGCAGGTGCTCGTGACATACCCCCACCCCAAGGGTCGCGCAAAAAGGAAAGCGACCCAAACAAAAAGAACAAAAATAATAACCATAATATAAACATGCAAAAATAACAAACGGGGGGGGGGGGGGGGGGGGGGGGGGGGGGGGGGGGGGGGGGGGGGGGGGGGGGGGGGGGGGGGGGGGGGGGGGGGGGGGGTAACAAGTCCCTCGGGCTGAACCAGCCGGTTGCTCCCAGCTGACGGCGAGGACGCGTCCTCTCGCAGCGCAGATCAACGTCCTCTGGCTGCGAGGCTGGGGCATGCACCTCCTGGTGCTCCGAGTCCGAAGTGGGCGGCCTCTGGTGCTCGGGACCGATGGCGAACGGCCTCAGTCGGTCCCGACTCGACGACTGCCGCCCTCCGGTAGCCGGGCTCTGCCGCTGGCGGTCCCCGGTTCTCGGACTCGGTCAGATCGGCGGTTCAGCCTCTGGTCCTCAGCACACGTAGGGTGACCCCAGGTGTCCAGTACTCTCCAGATCGTTGGCACGTCTTTCTGTTAGAGGCTGTCCGTTCTTCCCCGGGAGGAGGGCGGCTAACGCGGAGATATAGCTGCGTTCAGCCGCTCGCGCCTAGTGAGCGCTCCCGGGTACCGACCACGCGGGGAAGAATGCGTGCGTCGGTCCACGGCGAACACTCCCACGGACTTACGACCTACACGGAGAAGATGTGTAGCGCCGTAACGTGGTTGCACGCGGAAGGAGAGTCCAAACACCGGGATAAAAGCCAAAATGTTTAATTGAATAAAAATTGGTGACGGGACACCAACGAAAATGGGGAACAAACAGAACAACATAACCCTGGGTATATAAACCACAAAATAAAGACGTGCGCAATATGGAGGGGTAAAACAGATTAAATAGAAAATCAACTAAACATGTGACAAACCCAACCAATCACCCAAGTGAGACAATGAGGACCGACAACGAGGGACAGGTGCAGCAGGTGCTCGTGACAATACAGTGGGTTGCAAAAGTATTCATACCCCTTGAACTTTTCCATATTTTGTCACATTACAACCACAAACATAAATATATTTCACTGGAATTTAATGTGAAAGACCAACACAAAGTGGTATACAATTGTGAAGTGGAAGGAAAATTATACATGAATCAACATTTTTTTTACAAATAAAAAACTGAAAAGTGCGACGTGCAAAAGTATTCAGCCCCCCTGAGTCAATACTTTGTGGAGCCACCTTTTGCTGCAATTACAGCTGCAAGTCTTTTAGGGTATGTCTCCACCAGCTTTGCACATCTAGTGACTGAAATTCTTGCCCATTCCTCCTTGCAAAAACAGCTCAAGCTCAGTCAGATTGGATGGAGAGCGTTTGTGAACAGCAGTTTTGAGATCTTGCCACAAATTCTCAATTGGTTTAGGTCTGGACTTTGACTGGGCCATTCTAACACATGAATATTCTTTTTTTTAAAACCACTCCATTGTAGCTCTGGCTTTATGTTTAGGGTCGTTGTCCTGCTGGAAGGTGAACCTCCGCAGTCTCAAATCTTTTGCTGACTCCAACAGGTTTTCTTCCAAGATTGCCCTGTATTTGGCTCCATCCATCTTCCCATCAACTTTGACCAACTTCCCGGTCCCTGCTGAAGAGAAGCACCCCCAGAGCATGATGCTGCCACCACCATATTTGACAGTGGGGATGGTGTTTTCAGAGTGATGTGCAGTGTTATTTCTCCGCCACACATAGCGTTTTGCATTGTGGCCAAAAAGTTCAATTTTGGTCTCGTCTGACCAAAGCACCTTCTTCCACATGTTTGCTGTGTCCTCAACATGGCTTCTGGCAAACTGCAAACGGGACTTCTTATGGTTTTCTTTTAACAATGGCTTTCTCCTTGCCACTCTTCCATAAAGACCACATTTGTGTAGTGCACGACTAATTGTTGTCCTGTGGACAGTTTCCCCCACCTGAGCTGTGGCTCTCTGCATTTCATCCAGAGTCACCATGGGCCTCTTGGCTGCCTCTCTGATCAGTGATCTCGTTCGGCCTGTAAGTTTAGGTGGACGGCCTTGTCTTGGCAGGTTTACTGTGGTGCCATACTCTTTCCATTTCCGGATGATGGATTGAACAGTGCTCCGTGAGATGTTCAAAGCTTTGGAAATCTTTTTATAACCTAAGCCTGCTTTAAACTTCTCCAAAACCATATTCCTAACCTGTCTGGTGTGTTCTTTGGACTTCATGATGCTGTTTGCTCCCCAATATTCTCTTAACCAACATCTGAGGCCGTCACAGCAGCTGTATTTGTACTGAGATTAGATTACACACAGGTGGACCCTTTTGAGTCATTAGCACTCATCAGGCAACTTCTGAATGCAATTGGTTGCACTCAGGGAAAAGGGGGCTGAATACTTTTGCACGTCGCACTTTTCAGTTTTTTATTTGTAAAAAAAATGTTGATTCATGTATAATTTTCCTTCCACTTCACAATTGTATACCACTTTGTGTTGGTCTTTCACATTAAATTCCAGTGAAATATATTTATGTTTGTGGTTGTAATGTGACAAAATATGGAAAAGTTCAAGGGGTATGAATACTTTTGCAACCCACTGTGTATATATATATATATATATATATATATATATATATATATATATATATATATATATATATATATATATATATATATATATATGTATGTGTGTATATATATATGTATATATATATATATATATATATATATATATATATATATATATATATATAGCCATTTTCTTAGTTACATCTTCTCAGTTCTATGCTCACTGGATGGACCTTGTAGTTCTACAATTGCATTCTGTTTTCTGTCTCGCTACATACCTTGTTAGTCTGCTTTAGTATGTTCTCTGTGGATGATTCTCAGTACTGCAGTGATGCCGACATGGTGGTGGTGTGTTGATGTGTGTTGTGCTGGTATGAGTGGATCAGACACAGCAGTGCTGCTAAATAGAGAACAGTTTACCAATCAGAACATACTGATCCACTCGTACCATCATCTACCACCCTAATTATACCTACTCTGTTGGGGTCCTGATCATTAGATAGGCTTTGTAGTTCTTCAATTCCATTGTGTGGTCCATCTGTTTCTCTACATACTTTGTTAGTCCGCTTTAGTATATTATCTGATGATCCACGAGGTTCTCCATTTGACTGTGAATGGAGAACCCACTGTATAGTGTAGACTATGTGTATTCATCTTTTGTACAAATGCGGTCAGATTTAATAGCGTTCACTTCTAGTCAGCGTTCAGCTGTGACGGACACGCGCCTGTGTTGATGATTCTCAAGGGGTTTCCGATGCCCATCCGGAGGAGAATGTTTCGGGCGCTGGGCAGATACACCCAGGACAGGGAGCCAATCTATCGCCAGACACACACACAGAAATACACACAAACAAACACTATATGGAGCAATTTGGAGCATTCCATTTACTTGATCCATGTTTTTGAGAGGAAACCCAAAAACACAGAGGAAACCCACACGGACATGGGGAGACCATGGAAACCCCCAAATTCAGCGTTCAGTTCTCTACAGAAGAGGTATTAGGGTGGGGGATGGTTGCCAGTACTGCTGTTTTACTGACATGGTGGTGGTGTGTTAGTGTGTGTTGTGCTGATACGAGTGGATCAGACACAGCATTGTGCTGCTGGATAGAGAACATTACACCAATCAGAACATACAGGTGTCTGATCCACTCGTACCAGCACAACATTCACCAACACACATAAACACCACCATGTCACCATGTATACATTTTTGAATTTCCCCATCGTGGGACTAATAAAGGCATATCAATCAATCAATCACTGACATGTCACTGTCAGTAGAACGTACAGAGCACTAAGCAACTTCTGTGTTGCACTCACTAGAACCTTCTACCCCTCATTAAACCCCCCGAACCTATAATTAGTGTGTCCTTTGGAGCTTTAACCCTTCAAATAACTCTTTTTTTTTAAATGTGAGAATCTTGTTATCATCTTGGTGTCAGTATATCATTTTTGGAATTTGAACAACACTTCACAAGTTAGTGTTCAGCTTTGCAATGCATACTAGAACCGTACTTCATCTGCTCCAGTTTGTTGCCAGATACACAACACATCTGCAAATCCATATAAAAAGATGACAAGAGCCAAGCCTTGCAGGAAGGGCTGTTCGGTGACCTTCACAGGAATGTCTTCATGGGACACGTTTTTATTTCTACCTTGGAAAGACTTTCTCTTTTCCCAGCACGGGTCAGGGGGTGATGTTCCTCTGTGTCTGCACAGTACAACGGCCTCCTCGACCTCTTGACACTGCACTTACAGGCAGATAGAAAACAGGCACACAGCGCTTTGAGAGAGCCACACGTTGCATGTGTAGCAGCTGTGTGTGTTGGATTTGTGAAGAGGAGCCATTGCATTGTTTTTACATGAATGATGTAAATCATTCACCCGTTTTATGATGAACTGAATAGCAAAAAATGTTGCACATGTCAGAGTTTTGCTTGGACCATGTGACAGGGTTGCATATACCATGGAATACTTTCACAACTATTTCCATTGAAAACAATCATATCATACATACAGTTACCTGTATTCAATGCACTGGTCCATGAGGTTCTCCATTTGACTGTGAATGGAGAACACACAGTATAGTGTAGACTATGTGTATGCATTCTCTGTGCATACAGGTGTCTGATCTACTTGTACCATCATCCGTCACCCTAATAATACCTGCTCTGTTGGGGTCCTGATCATATGGATTCACTTTGTAATTCTACAATTCCATTATGTGCTCCATCTGTTTCTTGTTAGTCCGCTTTAGTATGTTCTCAGATGATCCATGAGGTTCTCCATTTGACTATGAATGGAGAACCCATTGTGTACACTATGTACACTATGTATCTGCATTCTCTATACAAATGCAGTCAGATTTAATAGCGTTCAGTTCCAGTCAGCATTCAGTGCTGTTGGACAGACGCCTGCGTCGATGATTACCGAGGGGTTCCCCATGCCCATCCAGAGGAGGACATTTCGGGAGCTGGGCAGATACACCCAGGACAGGGCACCAATCTATCTCCGGACACACACTCACTCACACAAACACTATATGGGGCAATTTGGAGCATTCAGTTTGCCTTGATCCATGCTTTTGGACTGTGAGATGAAACCCAAGAACCCGGAGGAAACCCATGTGGACATAGGGAGAACATGGAAACTCCACCCAGATTGGGATTCAAACCCAGCACTGAGAGGTGAACATGCTAACCACTAAGTCACCTTGCTGCCCAATTGGCTCCTTGTATTCTGAGGTATCAATTTACTGCCTTAATACAGAAGCAGTCAAAAGTTTGGACACCCCTCCTTTCTGCTCCGTTTTTTGTCCATGTTCTCAGTTCAACTTACTGTAAAGATAGACTTTGTAATTCTATAATTCCAGACTGTAGTCCATCCGTTTGTGGACTATAGTACATACTGTGTACTTCCCCTTTACTCTATTCTCTAAGGTCAGGACCCCAATAGTATCACCACAGAGCAGGTATTATTTGGTTGGTGCATTATTCCTATCCCAGCAGTGTCACTGAGGTGTTTAAATGAAACTACAGCAGCACTGCTGCCCTAAAACCCCCTCACCACATCAGTGTCACTGCAGAACTGACAATAAACAATCCACCACCCAAATGATACCTGTTCTGTGATGATCCTGACCAATAGAGAACAGAGAACCAACAGGAGACTAACAAAAACAAAGAACACAGATGGACTACATTCTGTAATTATAAAACTACAAAGTCCATCTATATGATAAGTGGAGGAAATACATAGCAGCAAGGAGGTGTGTCCAAACTTTTGACTGCTACTGTAAATTTCTAATAACTCCTCTGGGGTTCTGTCTCATGTGCTGTCAGTTCTGTCTGCTGATTGTTACAGATGTGAATGGAAATGCTATGCGTTTGTTGTATAATATGTGTTGAAATCATTATTTTGATTATTTGTCATATGCCTCGATCACAATCATACATAAACATTCAGAGTCAGATGCACTTCAGATTTTATAATGTATGAACTGGTTCTGGTCCAAAATAATCATTCGTCGATCTGCGCTTTTCAAACACCATCTGTTCCTCAGCTTCTAATGCATTCATGACCAGTTTAACTCCTGCTTGTGAAAGTAAACAATGCCATCAGCAAACTGCTTCATTACACGGCGTCCTTACAAAATGACCCTCAATATCAAATTAACTTACACTGCCCTAATTATCCAAATAATTAAAATACAATATTCTACATAGGACAATATGGTGGCTCAGTGGTTAGCACGATTGCCTCTTGGCACTGGGGATCAAGGTTCGAATCCCTATCTGGTTCCATGTTCTCCCCGTGTCCGTGTGGGATTTCCTCCGGGTTCTCCGGTTTCCTCCCACAGTCCAAAAAAAATGTATTCAAAGTAAAATGAAATGCTCTAAGTTGCCCCATTAGTGTGTGTGTGTGTGTGTGTATCTGTGTGAGATGGATTGACACCCATCTCACACAGATGGAGTGTTCTCCATCTCATTTTCTGACTGGGCCCCTATAGTTTATGGAAACGGGGATTGCAGCGCACATACTGAACAGTGTGGGGCGTCCAGTAAGATGCTAAACCTCCTGGAAGTTGTTTCAGTAGTTTAAATGCTTTAATTATTTTTTCTTTAGTTCATGTTTTAATTCATCCATCCATTATCTTCCGCTTTATCCTCTATTAGGGTCAGGAGATTCTCTATGCCCATCCAGGGGAGAACATCTCGGGCGCTGGGCAGATACACCCAGGACAGGGCGCCAATCTATCGCTGGGCACACACTCACTCACACTCACACTCACTATATGGGGCAATTCGGAGAATTCAATTGACCATGTTTTTGGACTGTGGGAGGAAACCGGAGAACCCAGAGTAAACCCACATGGACAAGGGGAGAACATGGAAACTCCACCCAGATTGGGATTATAACCGGGAATCCCTAGCGCTGAGAGGAGAACATGCTAACCACTAAACCTCTGTGCCGCCCTATTTTAATTCATATTTTTTTATTTTGTTTCAATTTCTCCCTGTAAAATAGGTTCCTCCCACAGTCAAAAATATGGTATCAATGTAAAATAGAGTGTGTCTGTGTGAGTGAGTGTGTGTCCAGTGATAGATTGGCGCCCTGTCCTGGGTGTATCTGTCCACCGCCTGAAACATTCTCACCTGGATGGGCATGAGGAACCCCACATGACCCTAGTAGAGGATTAAAGAGGATTAAACCGAAGAAAATGAATGAATGAATTTCTCTCCTCCCTTCGTCTCTTTGGGTTTTTCATTTTGAGTTACTTGTGTGTGTGTGTGTGTGTGTGTGTGTGTGTGTGCGCGTTTTGTTTAACATGTTTCAGTTCATTAAACCTCCATCATTCCTGTTCATCTGCCTGCTTTGTGTTTTTTCAGCACTCTGCATCGGAGGCAAATCATGACAGCCCAAATGATTCAGATCATTAGGGCGACACGGTGGCTTGGTGGTTGGCATGCTCGCATCTCAGCACTGGAGATCCAGGTTTGAATCCCACTCTGGGTGGAGTTTCCACGTTCTCTGCATGTCCGTGGGGGTTTCATCTGGGTTCTCTGTTTTTTTTTCCCACGGTCAATAAACATGGATTTCAAGAAGATATGACTTTTCCAAATTGCTCCATATAGAATCTGTTTGTGTGTGTGTGTGATTGTGTGAGTAAGTGTGTGCCCAGTGATAGATTGGCGCCCTGTCCTGGGTGTATCTGCCCAGTGCCCGAAACATTCTTTCCTGTATGGTCATGTTGAACTCCCCCAGGACTCCAGTAGAGGATTAACCTGAAGACAATGAAATTAAATAATTTGTACAGGAAAAATAAAAACATGGTAACACTTTACCTAAATCCAGTATTCAAAATGCATTATAAGTACATTTATAAAGCTTTATAAAGTATTCATAATGCTTTATAATACTTGTCATAAGCCATTGTTCATGTCCATAGATGTACATAATCACACTCAGAGTATTATAAGAACATGCCATTAAGGTTTTATAACACAAAGTGACATAATGCATTATAAATTATATATTTTAACTGTTCATCAACTTATTATAGAGACCCGCAACATGAAGCCTTATAACATTTGTGTTTAACGACTGCTATTCCTGAAAATGACTTATAAGTGCTCATAACGGTTTATAAAAGCTTATAAGCATTCTTTACAGGTATAAAGTAAACTGTTGTCATTAATTACCGCTTTGAAAGAGACTGCATACGTAGTACTACATAATGCCTTATAAAAGCTTATAAATGCTCTTTTCAGACTTTAAGTAAATTGTAATCATCTTGTTTTAAGTGAGAATGTTGAAACATCCAAAGAACCAAAAGTCGAAATAAGTTCACATTATAATGCATTATGTCACTTTGTGTAATAAATCCATATGTCAAATTGTTATTTATGACTGATTATTCATGACTGATTATGAACATCAATGTACATTAACATGACAAATGTTATAAAACATTATGATAACTTTATAAAGTGTTATAAATGCACTTATAATTCATTGACCTGCATCTGCCCAGCGCCCAAGACCTACACCCCTGGATGGGCATGGGGAACCCCCCTGCAACCATAAAGTGTTATAGATATAATGCATTAGGAATACCAGATTCATAAAAAATATTATCATTAAAACATTATGACATTATTGAATTCAAAACCAAAAACAAAAGATACTCTGTAATTATCTGCACATTGAAAAATGCTGGCTTTTAAATTCACCTAGACATTATGAGCATAAAGCAGATGATAGGATATCAGCTGAGTCTGCAGATGTGGAGACCACCAGGTTCAACACTACAGGTCTCCACAAGCACGTGAACGTAAACGTCTCCGCCGTTCCTCATTCCTGTCTGCTCTAACGCAACCTCAATTCACAATAGATATAAACAAGCTTCAGAGCGTTTCGGTTCGAACCTGGAATCAGTCCACGCTGAAGAGCTTTCGTCAGACTTCAGATCTATATCTGGTTGTAAGCGGCTCCTCCGTTGATGGATGGGGCGATGCCTTCTCTGAGGCGGGTATCAAAGGGAGACTGCGCAGCAGAGCTGAGGTTCAAAGGCCACAATCACCGCTGACATTCCTCTACTCTCAGATCCAGTAGCACTATCAAGACCCTGATTGGCTTCTTATCTTGTTATCAGCTGTCTCTCTCTCTCTCTCTCTCTCTCACTCACTCTCTCTCTCTCACACACACACACACGCACACACACACTCGTGCACACAACCAGTAACAGAATCAAATTAGTAGTCTCAAACAAGAGTATTGAGCAATTAAAAATGAACATTGATCTGCGGCCATGATAAAATCTAACTTAATGACTGCTAAAAGCGGCTGTAGGTGCACGACCTGCAAGTTCCTCTCTTTGCATTATATGCAGTCTAGAACTGCTGATCGAAATCAGAGCGTGAGAAAGAGAGAGGGAGAGAGTGGGGAAGCTAATTATTTGAGTAATTTGGTGTGATTAATTAGAATTAAACGGTGGCTTAGTGGTTAGCACGTTCGTCTCTCAGCGCCCGGGATCCTCTCAATCTGGCTGAAGTTTCCATTTTCTCTGTGTGTATGCCTGGGTTTCCTCCGGGTTCTCCGGTTTCCTCCCACAGTCCAAATCCATGGGTTCAAGGGCAAAGCTTTAAATCACATGTGTGTCTGTGTGAGTACGTGCCCAGCGATAGACTGGTACCCTGTCTTGGGTGTATCTGCCCAGCGCCCGAAATGTTCTCCTCTGGATTGGCATGGGACCACCCCCCCAACCCTAGTAGAGTGAATTCGAATTAAACCCTTTTTTTTTGCAATAATACATTTTCATTTATTCATTCCTTCATTATCTTCCACTTTATCCTCTACTAGGGTCATAGGGGGGTTCCCCATATCCATCCAGGGAAGAACATTTTGAGCGCTAGGCAAATAGGCCCAGGACAGGGCACCAATCTATCACTGGGCACATTCACTCACAAAGATACATTCATTCATTCATTCAGTCATTCATTATCTTCTGTTTTATCCTATATTAGGTCCGCGGGGGGGGGGTTCCCCATACCCATCCAGGGGAGAATGTTTCGGGCGCTGGGAAGATACACCAAGGACAGGGCGCCAATCTATCGCTGGGCACACACTCACACAGACACACACACATACACACACTATATGGGGCAATTTGGAGAACTCTATTGACTTGATCTATGTTTTTGGACTGTGGGAGGAAACCGGAGAACCCGGAGGAAACCCACGCGGACACGGGGAGAACATGGAAACTCCACCCAGATGGGGATTCGAACCAGGAATCCCTAGTGCTGAGAGGCGAACGTGCTAACCACTAAGCCACCGTGCCGCCCCACAAAGACACAAAGACACACTAAATGGGGCAATTTAGAGCATTTACTTCAATTTACTTTAAATCTACATTTTCGGACTGTGGGAGGAAACCGGAGAATCCAGACTGTAGTCCATCTGTTTGTGGGCGACAGAACATACTGTACATCCTCTTTACTCTGTTCTCTAAAGGTCAGGACCCCAATAGCACCGCCACAGAGCAGGTATTTTTGGGTTGGTGCATTATTCCTATCCCAGCAGTGTCACTGAGGTGATTAAATGAAACTACAGCAGATCTACTTCATAAAAACCCCTCACCACATCATTGTCAATGCAGAACTGACAATAAACAATCCACCACCCAAATGATACCTGTTCTGTGAGGTGCTGACCAATAGAGAACAGAGAACCAACAGGGGACTAACAAAAACAAAGAACACAAATGGACTACATTCTGTAATTGTCAAACTAGTCCATCTATATGATAAGTGGTGGAAATAGATAATGAAGAAAGAAGAGGGTGTGTCCAAACTTCTGTCTGGTACTGTATATTTAAATCCATAAACTATATTATGTACTAACCATAAAGAGGTTAATTTTAACAGCAGTTATTAAATGCACATAAACAGGTCAGATATGAACTTGTTCCAGAGAGGTAGAGAGGAATGATGTACCACAAAAATAACTGCACCGGCAGCATCTTCCAACTCAGGTCTACGAAAGGGCAACAAGTCATGGCAGATTTATGAGCGCTTCTGATCGAAGAAGCACACAACTTTTTCAATTGTCCCTCTGTTTTACCCAATGAACTGAATTTTACCCGATGTACTGAACACATTGTGCAAACCCTGCTCCACACCCATGTGTGCTTAAGTGCACGAGTTATTCAGCGGCAGGGCATCATGTCGAGGCAGATTCGCAGGATTGAAGCCAGGTTGGAAAACTCTGAGAATGCATAATGTGCTTATATACTTTTATACAGGTATATAGTATTATATAAATAACTCCCCAGCACGTAGTGGTTAAAAATGACAATTTCAATTATATGCCTTAAGATCACTAAAATGCCTTACTTAGCACATTCGTCTGTCAGCGCTGGGGATCCAGGTTCGAATCCCAATCTGGGTGGAGTTTCCATGTTCTCCCTATGTGCGCATAGGTTTCCTCTGGATTGGAATAGCCCAGATTGGCTGTCCTTAAATGCTACTATATAAATTGCAGATGTAGAGTCTGGATGTCTGTGTGAGTGAATGTGCCAAGGAAGAGATTGGGGCCCTGTACAGGGTGTATCTGGCCATAGCCCGAAACGTTCTCCCCTGGGATGGGTATGGCCATGACTCCAGTAGAGGAAGTGGAAGATAATGAGATCAGATCATTTTTTTATTTGATAACTTCTTGGTGTCCGAAAGGAACTGAACCAGGGCTGGCCTATAAGCCAGGTTGTTGGGTTGGCGTCTCATCGTCCTACTGCGACGTGACACGTGGAGACAATACCTTCTAAAAATGTATATAAGTTGGCCTGAAAAACGCATAGGGCCCTATTTCAGTGATCTTTTCTGTCATTCATTATCTTCCGCTTTATCCTCTACTAGGGTCACAGTGGGGTTCCTCTTGCCAATCCAGGGGAGAACCTTTCGGTCGGTGGGCAGATACACCCAGGACAGGATGCCAATCAATCACTCTGCACACTTACACAGACACACACAAACACACTCTGTATGGGGTAATTTAGAGCATTTAATTTACCCTAAATCCATGTTTTTGGGGTGTGAGTAGAAACTGAAGAACCCGAAGGAAACCCACGGGGACACAGGGAGAACATGGAAACTACAGCCAGATTGGGATCCGAATTTGGATCCCAACAATCCATCATTGGACACAATTACTCACACAGACACTTACAAACTATAGGGGCAATTTAGATAAGGGCAATTTGAGCAACCTACACACATTGAAACTATCTTTTTGGACAGTGGGAGGAAACCTGAGAACTCTACTCTACTAGACTCTACTAGACAACAGACTGATCAGAAATCAAACCTGGAACCCCAGCACTGAGATGCGGATGTGTTAACCACTACACCACCGTGCAGCCCTCTAAAAATCTTAGAGGGAAAAAAAACAGGAAACAAATCAAAGCTTAAAAGGGGGGTATGAAGAATATTATCATTAACGAACTGACCCCATGAGCAGCTTTCCACCCACTCTCCTCCATTTGGGTCCACTCACGCTTCCCTCGTAATAACTGTAAACCAGAATCAAGCAAATGCTAGATCAAGACATCACTTGTCAAAGTGAAATAAATCTGAAAAATAAATTACTCCAGTGCGCATTTATCTGTCATGCAGTTTCAGCAAGATTTCCATGACAAACCTTATCTAAATAGTCATACCGCTATTTCCCAAACATCAGACACAGTTTTCAATATTTCAGGCAGTTTGGGTTTATGTGCTTTGCTTTTGAGAGGCATTAAATGCTCCGGCACTTCATCATCACTGTAAACAATTCTGACATGCTAAGAATAAAGCAGTGCACATCAGATAGCTTTTTTAACACGACAACCATAAAGAAGTGCAGAATGAATCAAGATCTCTTCAAAACCTGTTCGCAATCATTCATTTTTTTAAAGCTTTTTATCATTTTCAAAGTCACAGAAGCCTATACCAGCAGTTATAATCTGAAAGGCAGGGAAAAAGTACTTCAGAAAGGTCATCTGTTCACTGCAGGTTTACACATGCACACCTCATATACAGCTACGAGTATGTTGACCCTTTTAGTGGAAACTGAATCTTTTAAAAATAACCCACACAGATTTTTGAGGGACATTCATTCATTTATTATCTTCCACTTAATCCTCTACTAGGGTCGTGGGGTGGTTCCATGCCCATCCATTTTGGGCTATGGGCAGATACACCCAGGACAGTCAGTCTATCAATTAGTGGGCACACATACTTTTTTTTTTTTATTTGTAAGTTTCCGCTTAATCCTCTACTAGGGTCGGGTTCCCCATGCCCATCCAGGGGAGAACGTTCCAGGTGCTGGGCAGATACACCCAGGACAGGTTGTCAATCTATTGCTGGGCACACACACACACACACACATGTATGGGACAATTTACACCATTCAATTTACCTTAATAATGTTTTTGGACTGTAAGAGGAAACCAGGAACCCGGAGGAAACCCACACAGACACAGGGAGTACATGGAACCTCCACCCAGATTGGGATTCAAACCTGGATACTCAGTGCTGAGAGATTAACATGCTAACCTCTAAGCCACCGTGCCATCCTTATTTGTCTTATTTCATCTCATTATCTGCCATTTAATCCTCTACTAGGGTCACAAGGGTCCTTATGCCCATCCAGGGGTGGACATTTTGGGCGCTGGGCAGATACACCCAGAACAGGGTGCCAGTTTATCGCTGGGCACACCCACTCACACAGACACACACAAACACACACTATATGGGACAATTTATAGCATTCAATTTACCTTGAATCCATGTTTTCGGACAGTGGCAGCAAAAAAGGTAAGAGGGGCAGATATGGAGATTGTCCTGTAGGTCAGAGTCAGTGTCTTGTACTGAATACAGCAGCTACAGGGAGCCAATGGAGAGAGAGGAGAGGTGGAGTGACATGAGTTCACTTGGGTGGTTGAACACAAGTCAGGCTGCAGAGTTTTGAATCAGATATAGAGGCCTGATTGTGCAAGCTGGAAGACCCGCCTGCAGTGCATTACAGTAATCGAGCCACACATCATGTGTGTCCATCTCAAAGTGCCAGGACCAAGAGGATATTACCTGCCTGATTGGTGGCCCAATGGTGTAGTGGTTAGCAGGTTTCAAGTTCAAATCCCGATCTGAGTGGGTTTGTATAAGTTTTTCTGGGTTCGCAGGTTACCTCCCAAAAGTCCAAAAACATGGATTCAAGGTGATTTGTTTGCTCTAAATTGCCTCTATATATTGTGTGCATGTGCTCAACGATGGATTGGGTGTATCAGCCCAGCGCAATGCATTTAGTATCTGCCCATCCAGTTGATGGGAACTCCTCCCGCGACCCTAGTAGAGGTTTAAGCAGATGATAATGAGATAAGATGAGATACTCATACTTAAATGAAACTGATACTGGTAATGTGAGGCAGGCAGCATGGAAAGTATAATATATAGTGTGGTCAACTGCTTTCTGTCTATTATTCTTATCTGTATTTTGATGTATGCAGAACCTTTTAGAAAATAAATAAATAAGATGTCTAGCGAGAGTCTTGAAGCAGTTGAAGTGAGTCTGACGGGGTGAAATCACGCCAGCTGTGTTAATACATCCTGGCATATGAGGGCTGTGATGGGTGTGAGCGGACTCATGCCTTCTGCAGATGGATTTACAGTGTGTGCCGTCGAGGGCAATAAGCTCATTGACTTTCCTCTGATGTCCTTAACGCTTTAAAGATGTCCTCCAGCTCGCCTCACCTTTGAATCCTTATCTCAGGTCAGCGGAGCGCTGGTGAAATATACCATTTCACATTTATGAATTCATAAATTTTACACTGAATGTTTTTTTTTTTTTTTTTTTTTTTTTTGTTTAATATCGCTAACATAGTGATGCACAGTTTTAAAGATGGACTTTGTATTTGTGGCAAAAATTATTATTATTATTATAATTATTATTATTTTTACTCAATTCTTACAGTAATAAACATGGTTGCGTAGCTGGTTTGAATCCTGATCTGTGTTCCATGCCCTCCCCATGTCCGCGGAGGTTTTTTCCAGGTTCTCTGTATTCTCGCACAGTCTAAAAACATAGGTTCAAGGTGTCTTGTCTGCACTGAATTGCCCCATATAGTGTGTGTGTGTGTGTAAGTAAGTGTGTGTCCAGTGATAGATTGGCGCCCTGTCCTAGGTGTATCTTCCCAGTGCCCTAAACGTTCTCCCCTGAATGGGCATGGGGAACCAACCCCTACCCCATGAATCTAGGATTAAGCGGAAGTTAATGAATGAATGAATGAATGAATGAATGAATGTTTAGGGGCGGCACAGTGGGTTAGTGGTTAGCATGTTCATCTCTTGGCGCTGGGGATTCAGGTTCATATCCCAGTCCGGGGGGAGCTTCCATGTTCTGCGAGTGTCCACATCGGCTTCCTTCGGGTTCTCTAGGTTCTTCCCACAGTCCAAAAATATGGATTCAAGTTAAATTAAATGCTCTTAATTGCCCCATATGAAGTATGTTTGTCTGTGTGTGTCTGAGTGAGTGTGGACTGGGGATCCATGTTCCAAATCCCAATCAAATTGCAGTATCCATGTTCCTGTGTCTGCATGGTTGTCCTCTGGGTTCTCCGGTTTCTTGTCACAGTCCAAAAAACATGGATCAAGGTAAAACGAATGCTTCAAATTGCCCCATAATGAGTGGGTATGTGTGTACTGTATGTATGTATATGTGTGTGTGTATATATATATATATATATATATATATATATATATATATATATATATATATATATATATATATATATAAACACCCTTTTACATATCATACATATAAAACATGATTCTTATTCTCTGACCCAGAGGCTCTTGGTATGTATTTGGCAAAACCAGTAGTGATGAGGGAGTTGCGTATGCATGCACAGACAGGTAGGGGCGTACCATCCAATCTATTGAATCACTGTTGATTTAACAAAGTGTGCAGTCTGCACGATTGCCATGCAATTACCACAGCCCCTCGATCATACTCCGTAAGCATGGTAGATAAACAAGACGTCACACCACATAAGGAATTCCTTAACGAAGCATGTAATTATATGTGCAGAGGAACATGTGCACATATGCTTTTTGAATAAATCCCTAAACATTGCCATCTAAATACAGACTGTAGCTCCTTCAAAGAAGATTCAAACTTTATTTTATGTGCCTATGCGGAGGAGGGATTCTGAATGAAGACATTTATCAACTGGGATATCAATGGGTGTTAGATTATAGATAACAGCGTTCAAAATAAGCATTGTAAAGAACATCATGCTATGCTGCACCACTGCCCTCACTGGTTTGGGTTCTGAACTGTGGGACAGAGGATCGGATATTTATGACAACATGCCTCTGCTGTTGTTTAGACCAGGAACCTTCAACTTAAAATTTCCATACTGTACTTTTACTTTTTACTTTTTTCCGAATTGGTTTGCATGGTGCTTCAAATTTTAATTAATTCATTTATTATCTTCTGCATAATCCTCTACTAAGGTCATGGGGGTGGGGGGGTTCCACATGCCCATCCAGGGGAGAATGTTTCGGGCACTGGGTAGAAACACCAAGGACAGGGCGCCAATCTATCTCTGGGTACACTCGCTCACACACACAAACACACACTATATAGGGGCAATTTAAAGCAGCCAATTTTCCTTGAACCAATGTTTTTAGACTGTGGGAGGAAACTGGAAAACCTGGAAAAAACCCACATAGATATGGGGAGAACATGGAAACTCCACCCAGATTGGGATTCGAACCTGGATCCCCAGCGCTGAACAACTGCACCACCTTGCCACATTCATATCATTAACTTCTGTTTATTCCATTTCCTAGGAAGAATGTATGGGGCACCGATACACCCAGGTCAGGGGCCAATCCATCACATACACTCACAAGGCACAGACAAACATACACACTCACACACATAATATAGGGCAATTTAGAGCAGCCAGATCACTTGAATCCATGTTTTTGGACTGTGGAAAAAAAAACGCAGAACCCAGACAACACCTATGTGGACACGGGTGGAACAAGGAAACTTCTCTTAGATGGGGGTTCAAACCTGGATCCCCAGCACTGAGAGGTAAACGTTTTAACCACTAAGCCATCATGCCACAGAGATAAAAAATGATTACGTGTTCTTTTTTAAAGTTGTTTATTTGTACTTTGCTTACATTTCTAAGTGCATTTAAGATGGTAAACTTTGTAAATACCAACACATTGTTTTAAGGAAAGGGCGGCACGGTGGCTTAGTGGTTAGCATGTTCACCTCTCAGCGCCCATGTGTCCGCGTGGGTTTCCTCCCACAGTCCAAAAACATGGATCAAGTCAAATAAATTCTCCAAATTGCCCCATATAGAGTGTGTTTGTGTGTCTGTGTGAGTGAGTGTGCCCAGCGACACCCTGGCACTCTGTCCTGGTTGTATCTGCTCAGCGCCCGAGACGTTCTCCCCTGAATAAACATGGGGAACCCCCCTCCTGCGACCCTAATAGAGGATAAAAGCGGAACATAATGGATGGATGTTTTAAGGAATAGCATTGAAATCAATAGTGTCGATCATGATAAAGGAAATGTGCAAAATAGTTATGTGTGTTTAATGCTCACTATAAAATAGTGTCAATATTTAGGACAGAAGCTGGATCTCTGGATGGGGTCTTGCGGGATGTTGCGTTGAAGCGGCCGGTATGAATCTGTAAAAATTCCAAACAATTAGTCTTGTAGTGTGTGGTGAACTGCAGCGAGAGAGATCCAGAGGTTTTGGACGAGCACTCGTCATTGCTAATGCCCTTCCATCGAGTTGGAGGGAAGAGAATAAGACTCTGATTGCATTAGTCACCCTTTCTCCACACACAGCCGATCACAGATGCAGCGAGCGGGATGGGGAATGGGATGGGGAGCGGGATTGGGAGTGAGCTGGCTCCAGTCCACATATGCTCACACACATGTAGACATTTTTTCCAGCCCATTGCTACTAGAAGGACAGGGTCAGTCAGCTGGCATTCTCACTTTCTTTCTCTGTCATCCACTCTGATTTGCTCTGTAATGGCCGAGTTGAAGTATTAACCTGACCAGAGCTAATCTAGATTAAGGTAACTATGTAATGCTCGGGGGTGGCACGGTGGCTTAGTGGTTAGCACGTTAGCCTCTCAGTGCTAGGGATTTCCGGTTTTGAATCCCCATCTGGGTGGAATTTCCATGTTCTCCCCGTGTCCGCATGGGTTTCCTCCGGGTTCTCCGGTTTCCTCCCACAGTCCAAAAACATGGATCAAGTCAATTGAGTTCTCCAAATTGCCCCATATAGATGTGTCTGTGTGAGTGATTGTGTGCCCAGTGATAGATGGGCGCCCTGTCCGGGGTGTATCTGCCCAGCGCCCGAAACGTTCTCCCCTGGATGGGCATGGGGAACCCCCCTGCGACCCTAATATAGGATAAAGTGGAAGATGATGGATGGATGGATGGATGGAAGGATGTAATGCTCGGAATGACAGAAGAGTCGGTTCTATACCTTCTAAAAGCATTTACTTCTAAAAATGGAAATAGAGGAAAATTAATACAGTAAAGAAAATGTACGCATTAAAGCAGATTAATCCGCAACCCACTGAGTCTTGGTCCTCCCGAGATTTCTTCTGTAAAATAACATAACGGGGAGTTTTTTCTTGCCACTGTCGCTTCGGCTTGCTCTTTGGCGGTTTAAAGGCTTTTAATTCTGTAAGGCTACGTTGTGACAATGTACTATTGTAAAAAGCACTCTATAAATAAATTACTTGAACTTGAACTAGATTGGCTAAGGAATAGGATTAATAACACAAAAATTAGGGCGGCACGGTGGCTTAGTGGTGAGCACGTTTGCCTCTCAGCGCTGGGGATCCAAGTTCGAATCCCATTCTGGATGGAGTTTCCATGTTCTCCCCGTGGGTTTCCTCCGGGTTCTCCGGTTTCCTCCCACAGTCCAAAAACATGGATCAAGGTCAATTGAATTCTCCAAATTGCCCCATATAGAGTGTGTTTGTGTGAGTGAGTGTGTGCCAAGCGATAGATTGGAAAACTGTCCTTGGTGTACCTTAAACATTCACCAATGGATGGGCATGGGAAACCCCCCTGCTCCCCTAGTGGAGGATAATACAGAAGATAATGGATGGTTGGTGGATGTAATGCTCAGGACGACAGAAGGTTGGTTCTATACACATCTCTTCCAGAAGCACTTGCTTCTAAAAATGGAAATAGAGGATAATTAATACAGTAAGGAAAATGTATGCATTAAAGCAGATTGGCTAAGGATTAGGATTAATAACACAAAAATTAGGACGGCATGGTGGATTAGTGGTTAGCACGTTCGTTTCTCAGTGCTGGGGACCCAAGTTCGAATCCCAAACTGGGTGGTTTCCATGTTCTCCCCATGTCCATGTGGGTTTTCTCTGGGTTCTCTGCTTCCTTCTCACAGTCCAAAAACATGGAAAATTGCCCATATAGAGTGTGTTTGTGTGTGTCTGTGTGAAACAATCTCCCCTGGATGGGCATGGGGAACCCTGCCGCAACCTTAGTAGAGGATTAAGTGGAAGATAATGGATGAAATACAGACTTGTGGTGTCCTTTCGTTTGTAAGTCTCATCTTATCTCCTTATCTTCTGCTTGATCCACTACTTGGGTTGCACATCGAGGGGAGAACGTTTTAGGCGCCAATCTATCTCTGGGCACACTCATACACACACACTCACACACACTATTTGGGGCAATTTAGATTTAATCAATAAATTTACTTAGAATCCATGGTTTTGGACTATGGGAGGAAACCGGAGAGCCCAGAGAAAACCCACACGGACTCGGGGAAAACATGGAAACTCCACCCAGATTGGGATTCAAACCTGGATCCCCAGCGCTGAGAGGCGAACATGCTAACCACTACAGCATTTAAATGTTGCTTTGGATAAAAGTCTCTTCTGAATGACTAAATGTAAATGTACACATCCTATTTGCACTCTGCATGCCGACTACATAAAACACATTGATTGAACATTTATAGTGAGCTAATGGCTTTAATCACTGTAACCTGAGACTACGTTGGTTTTTCCATCTGTTTTTCCATTTCTATGGATCTATAGCTCGGGCCTATCAATGAGCTACGAGGCAGTTTCAGTATTAACTCAGAAAATATGGAAGAAACAGCAGAAAATACTAGATGACGAAGCATAAACCTGTACATAAATAAAGCAGCAGTGTTCGAGCTTAATTAAATGAAAACCTTTGTTTTGTTTTTTTTTATCCCGGCTCTGTTTTCGTATCTAGATGGATCATTTTTTGTTACTAGAAACCTACTGAAATCAATTCAGTATTGAGTTAAAATGCTAAAACAACTACGGAAAGCTATATATTATCCATGTTCTAATATGAATGTGGGCCACTTCTATCATTATGTTTCATTTTGTGACAATACACTGCTGACTCGGGCAAACTGCATGTGAAACACAGGCTCTTATATAAAAACATGGTAACCTTTTACCTAAATCCAGTATTCGTAATGCATTACTAACATATTTATAAAGCTTTATGAAGTATACTCTATGCTTTCTAATACTTGACATATATATGTACATAACCACACACAAAATGCCATAATTAGAAATGATATATTTTAATGATATATAATGATATATATTGTTCATTAACTTATAATAGAGACCAGTGCCATAAAGCCTTACAGCGTTCTTGTTTAACAAATGCTTTCTGAAAATAACTTAAGTGCTTTTTATAAAAATTCAAAAGCTCTCCTTAAATTTTAATTTTCTTTATTAATTTCCTTGTTAACACTTTAACCAAATCCAGTATTCACGATGCATTACTAACACATTCATAAAGCTCCATAAATTATTCATAATGCTTTATAATACTTAACATAGTGTTATAAGAACATGCCATAAGGCTTTATAACACAAAGTGGCATAATGCATTATAAATTATATGTTTTAAATGTCCATGAACTTATTATAGAGACCTGTGACATAAAGACTTATAATATTTGTGTTTAATTAATGTTTTTTCTGGAAAATGACTTTATAAGTGCTCATAACTGTTGCATATAAGCTCTCTTTACAGGCATAAAGTATTGTCATTAATTACCTCTTTGAAAGAGACGCAATACATAGTAGTAGTACATAATGACTTATAAAAGTTTATAAATGTTACACTTAAAGTAAAGTGGAATCATTTGTTTTAAGTAAGAATGTCGAAACATCCAAAGAATCAAAAGTTGAAATAAGTTCATATTATAATGCATTATGTCGCTTTGTGTTATAAAGCCTTATGTTAAATTGTTATAACAATTTTTGACTATGATTATGAACATCTATGTATATTAACAAAGGCTTATGACAAATGTTATAAACCATTATAATAACTTTATTAAGTGTTATAAATGCACTTATAATGCATTGATCTGTATCTGCCCAGCATCCAAGACATTCTCCCCTGGATGGGCATGGGGAACCCCTCCTGCGACCCTAGTATAGGATTAAGTGGAAGTGAATGAATAATATAAACTCAGATTCTATTTATATAAACCAGTGATTGTGTAGCATTATGTCTCATCTATGTCAGTTAAGCAATTTTAAGAGAAACATCTTTGACAAAGTTGAGCTCTAAATGGGATATAAGTGAGAATCGCAAATAAATCTTCAGAGACACCAAAGGCCAAGTGATTTCTGGCTTTCTCTGATAGTTTGATCTGAGAGTTCACCAAAAAAATGACGGGATTCATCGCGGGGAAATGTCCTCATGAATGTAAAGCAGTCCAGACTTGCTGGAGTTTATCTTTAAGTGATAAGCTGACATCAACGATGAGATGTCCTCCAGACATGCAGGTTTGGAATGAAATGTCAGGAGAGGCAAAAAATAAAGGGGATGGAGAGCTGAGTGTTGTTGGCATGGCAATTATAGGACACAAAGCTATGAGAGGATATCACTTTACCAGGCGAGAAAAACGAAGGGGTCGAGGACTTGTAGGACTACTCGAGACAGCCTGTGTGGCTTTGATGGGTAGTCTTTAGATGACATCTCATACTATGTCTGTCAGTCTAAGTAAAATGCGAAACACTACCACGCAGAGCCAGTGGTTTTGTGGTCGGGATGGATGGATGGTGAAATGCATTATACCAAAGAGAGATGAATGCACTGGCAGTATCAGGACAGATTGCTCTAGCAGGACCCTCAGAAGTAGTTTCCCTTGAGAGAGCTGCTTTGAAGGCAGTCTAATCTCTTGATTCTCTCATTTCTTAATACAGTATATATAATAATATAAGGGCGGCACAGTGGTTTACTGGTGAGCACGTTCGTATCTCAGCGCTAGGGATTCCCGGTTCAAATCCCAATCTGGGTGGAGTTTCCATGTTCTTCCCATGTCCGCGTGGGTTTCCTCCGGGTTCTCCGTGTCCAAAAACATGGATCAAGGTCAATTGAGTTCTTCAAATTGCCCCATATAGTGTGTTTGTGTGAGTAAGTGTGTGTGTGCCCAGCGATAGATTGGCGCCCTGTCCTGGGTGCCCAGCACTGAAACGTTTTCCCCTGGATGGGTATGGAGAACCCCTCCACGACCCTAGTTGAGGATAAAGCGAAGATAATGGATGGATGAATAATAACATAAATCCTTGTTTATATAATGTATACAGAATCAGTCACAAGTTTGGACACACCTCCTTTTTACTCTACACATTGTTCATGTTCTCAGTTCTACTTACTGTATAGATTGACATTGTACTTCTCCAATTCCAGACTGTAGTCCATCTGTTTGTGGACTACAGTACATACTGTGTAGGTATTAATTTACTGCCTTAAAACAGAGCGTTTAGGGTTAGGTGTCTTGCCCAAGGGCACTTCAGCTTGGTGGGACAGTGAATCGAGCCGGGGACCTTCAGGTCGCAAGGCTGGTTCTTTAGCCACAAGCCTACGATTTCTCCCAATTTTACCGCAGAACTCACTGTAAATAATCCACCACTAAGTAATACCAGTTCTGTGATGGTCTTGACCAATAGAGAACAGAGAACCAACAGGGGACTAACAAAAACAAAGAAAACAGACAGACTATAGTCTTATCTTATCATCACCTGCTTATTTTTTTACTTGGGGTGGCTTCCCCATGCCCCTCCAGTGGAAAACCCAACACCCAACGAACAGGGTGCCAATCCATTGTTGGGCACAAACTCCCTCATAGAGACACATACACGATATAGGGGCTAGAGGTACTTTGGAACAGTCAATTCACCTGGATTCCATGTTTTTAGATTGTGGGAGGAAACAAAAGACCCTGGAGAACACGCATACGGACACAAGGAGAACATGGAAACTGTACTCAGAGAGGTGGACGTGCCAGCATATACGCCATCGTGCCACCCTGTACTGCAGTCTGTAATTGTGAAACTACAAAGTCCATCTATATGGTAGGTGATTATTAATATATATTTTTAAACATAATTCCTGTGCTGGATACATTATATACATTTGATACGGTTAGTCTCAGCTTTACGCTGTTGTTCTGCGAGTGCTCTAACAAGCTTCACTTGACATACCTGCATCCCATCATCATCACCCACATGGGCTGCCTCCCTATACTTGACTTTGATTAGTTTGTAGACAGG
Organism: Corydoras sp. C115; assembly: GCA_019802505.1. NCBI lineage: Eukaryota > Metazoa > Chordata > Actinopteri > Siluriformes > Callichthyidae > Corydoras > Corydoras sp. C115. The sequence goes on along the minus strand of JAFMOC010000050.1, from coordinate 882,133 downwards.
CTGCATCTGGCATCTGAGTGCTGTCAGTTCAGTGGGAAGCAGGTTCTCTTTCGGTTGCATTGCACTCCCATCATTTCACACCGCATTACAATTAAATAGGTCTTCGGGTGGTATGGCGAGGCAGTGATTAGCACTCGCACCTTACTGCACAAGTGATCCCGGTTTGATTTCCAGGTTGGGTACAAAAGTTCTATTCTGTGTGGAGTTTGTATGTTTTCCCTGTTTGTGTGAAATCAAACAGGGTAATTGTAAACAGGCTGGGCTGCTAGCCTGCATGCTAATAGATATCCATCCACCCATTATCTTCATTTTTTTTTCCTCTATTATGGTTGCGGGGGGGTTCCCCATGCCCATCCAGGGGAGAACGTTTCGGGCGCTGGGCAGATACACCCAGGACAGGACGCCAATCTATCGCTAGGCACACACAAACACACTCTATATGGGGTAATTTGGAGAATTTAATTGACCGTGAACCATGTTTTTTGACTGTGCAAGGAAACCGGAGAACCTGGAGGAACCCCACGTGGACACGGGGTGAACATGAAGACTCCACCCAGATTGGGATTCGAACCGGGAATCCCTAGCAATGAGCGGCAAACGTGCTAACCACCAAGCCTATTAATAAGCCTATTATAAGCATGCAAATAGATATATAAACAATTAATATAAGTGTTAGAAGGTCTCTGCTGTGGCCATGCTTTACGTTTACCTCAATTTACCGTTCTTATTAAATTTAAATTACCAAATGACAATAAATTACATCTTCAAGTCATTTGGCAATGCAGTGTCTGGTACTTTCCTCTCACTGCATACATATTTTAGGGTTGTTTTCATTCAGGTAGGGGCTGTTTGTTGTAATGTTTTCCCTATATGTATTGGTTTCCTCTGGAAGCTTGCTTGAGTTGTGATGGACTGGTGACCTATCAAACTGTTGCCCTTATGAAGCCCCAGTACTCACCATGTCCTGGAGTACTTTCACTCCCCTCCATGTTCTACTATGGTTGATTGTCCTTTAGCTGTCAGCTTTTTTTCTGCTTCTTGTAATAATTAAGTGGTGGTAACTACCTAAGCTTCATTTGAATTGGTCTAAAACCATGGATTATTTTAATGCAGACTGTAAATACCTCTTTTGATGGACCAATTCGGTCCAAACGGTAATTGGCAGCACCAGAACCTGTATTTCTGTTTGATAAGAGGTGTTGCAGTTCTGCAGGATGACCTCACTGAACCCATTTTTTCCTCCATTTTCAAAAAGGACACCTGATCACTGTACAATTTGTATTTGGTTTCCTGCCCTGTTAATGCTGCCAAGCAGCTCTAGGAAGAGGAGTCTCCACTGAGCCTTGGTCCTCACAAGGCTTCTTTATTAAAAATAAACACCAACAGGAAGTTGTGCCACTTTGGCTTCAGCTTGCTCTTTGGTTGATCAGGTTTGGAACACTGTAAAGCTGCTTTAAGATCATTTTCTATTAAAAAGTGCAATATAAATAAACTTGAACTTTCACTCTTGCTGTTTTGGCTGTGGTCTAACAATGTTAAAATGTTTTATGATAAGTGTTTTAGATGGATTTGGTCACTTTCCTGATTATAGTATAGATTAGTGTAAGGGAGTCTCTGTGATGGCCATGCTTTACTCTAAAGTTACTAACCTAAAATTTTCACCAGAAGAAATTTAGCTTGAGCGGAATTTTTTTTTTTTTATGTCCCATGAACATCTAATTCACCCTTTTCCCATCACTCATCGTTTCGGCCTCATGATGCCCCACCCAATTTGCTATCTTATTAATGTACAAATAACAAATAAATAGTGTACAAATAACACCACACAAAATAGAGATGTACAGTAGCAGTCAAAAGTATGGACATACCCCTCAACTTCCTCTGTTGTCTCTTTTCTCCACTTACCATATATTGATATTGGGTTTCAGGCATTTTAAGGATGATTTGTCCTGGCTGAGCACTCGAAAGGTTTGAGGTTCAGTCTCATTCTTGGCATTAGGAATTTCAAGGCCAGTCAGGCTTGATGTTTCTTGGCAAATTCTTTAACTGCCAGAGTAAAAACATGTTTAAAATCCTTCGGGCTAAGGTCTGAGGAGCTGGACCTGAGTGGTTTGAACTTCTTCAAGGTCTTAAGAGCTTTAAGTGCTTAAGAAGTTGTCAACATGCTTGAAAACCAATTTCCCCGTTATTAAAAAAAATCAAGGATATTTCTGCTGCAGAGAAGACACCATCATGTCTGTATTCACACTCAGGAAAATATTACTGTGGCTTTGTACTGTGGCTTTGTATTGAAAGTATTTGGACACACCTCTTAATAATTGAATTTAAGAGTTTCGTTTAATCCCATTGCTCTAGCTGTATGAAATTACTTTGACTCTATGGGAACATTTGTGCACAAGGTACATAGGTGGAGATACAAAGGGCAGTCTTAGACTTGTGGTTAAAGAACCATTCTTGCAACCTGAAGAGCCCTGTTCAGATGCAGCATTTAAGCAACTGTTACAGGCGTTGATTGTGTTATGTTGTTCTCTCATTTGTAAGTCGCTTTAGATAAAAAGCATCTGCTAAATGACTAAATGTAAATGTAATCTGTACATTGGATGTTGTACATGTGGAAGATGGTACCTATTGATTAATAAAAATACATTTGTGAGTCCCGTACTGGGCGGTAAAATGGTCAGCACAGTAGTGCTTGGGATCCAGGTTCTAATCCCAATCTTGGTGGAGTTTCCATGATCTCCCCTTGTCCATAGAGTTTTTCTTCAGGTTCATGGATTTTCCTTGCCAGTCCAAAACATGAATTCAAGGTGAATTGGCTGCTTAAAATTGCCTTAATATATATATATATATATATATATATATATATATATATATATATATATATATATATATATATATATATATATAGTGTGTGTGTGTGTGTGTGTGAGTGAGTGAGCATGCGTGTGCCCAGAGATGCATTGGCCCCCTGTCCTGGGTAAATCTGCCCAGCGCCAGAAACATATATTATATACATTGCTGCTATATTTGTATATTTTATTGCTTGCTATATTTTATATATTATATCATTTAGATTTATATTTTATACTTTAGATTTATATTTCATACTGTGGCTTTTATTGAAAGTATTTGGACTCTTAATAATTGAATGTCAGTGTTTCGTTTAATCCCATTGCTCCAGCTGTATGAAATTACTTTGACTCTATGGGAGCACTTGGGCGCAAGGTACATAGGTGGAGGTACAAGGGGCAGCCCAGCGATGCATTGTCACCCTGTCCTTTGTGATTATGCCCAATGCCCGAAACATATCTTACAGTATACATTGCTGCTATATTTGTATATTTTATTGCTTGCTATATTTTATATATTATACTTTAAATTTTTGATTTCTCCACTGGCTCCCTGAAGTAAAAGTCTGCATTCAGTAAAAGTCACTGACAAATGTGATGCAAATGACAAGTCTCCTTGAATCATTGAATCTTTAAATGTTCTCTGGATGGGCATGGGAACCCCCTTCCTCCCTCGAACCTAATAAAGAATTAAACAGAAGACTTTAGTCTTACCTTAAAGAGTAAAACCTACATTATCAACATGAAACCAGTTATTCTGGAATAGATTTTTTTTCTCTAGTTCTAGTGTTTTTTTATTAAATGAAAACACAAGCTTAAAAGGGACAAAAGAACTCTTTTGAGTTCCATTGGTGCAAAATGCATAAGCACTGTTCGGTATCTTTTTTGTCTTCGAAAGTTCTTTTCTAAAGACGTCTGTTGTTTACCTGTTAAAATCCCATAATACACCTCATTCTGTGACCTCAGCATAAGCTTCTGTACTCACAGAAGACCCAGCGAACACAAAGCATCCAACTTGGCCAGCATTGTGTTCCACGTGCAGCACGCATAGTCTTAGCACGTTTCTTCTTCCGTATTGCTCTATTGATAGAAACCAGAGCCTATGACCAAAACCAAAGAGGACGACAAAAAAATCGCAGCTTTTAAATGCATCCGTGCACAATGACAAAATGACTAAGTCATTGCTAGCGTCTCTAAATCCTTCCTGTCTGTCCCCTGGTGTGCCGAATTATTCTCAATGAATGGGAAAACCCTTTAAATTGGAATTCTCTGAATGGTCTCAGAGAACATTAGAGTCTTTTGTCTATTCAGTCTTACATGTGTAGTTGTACGGCAGAATTCACTCGAGGCATTTAGCGGCAAGTCGAACCGACCAGAAAGGATTGAGAAATGTCAAATTACTTTCCGGCATTCGGATGCTTTTTTTTAACTCGCTTCATCATCCAAATTTCCTCCACGTGTTGCTCAATCTCCCCCATCTGGAGTTCCCACTAAGTGGTATAGCTAAAAAAGCCATGTTGCTATCACGTTTTTCTTCATCGGCGATATGTGTCATTCTCTTGACTAGCAATCAGGATGAGGAAGCTTTTCAGAAGTGCCATTAGGAGGCCGGGGAGCATCTTTGAGCCTGCAATAAATGGGAACACCTCTTTATCCCTTCCATAGCCCGACTTACTCTCCCCATCTGTCAGCCTCTGCCTCCCTGTAGAACAGCAAAAGAAATCAATGCCTTCCTTAAAGCAATATCGCACCGGGGAATAGCAGAGTGAGGAAGCTTTAAGCACTTTCAAATGAGTTTACCAAGTTCCTCCGCATGAAACCCAAAGTAAAAGCCATCAAAGTAACAAGTATCTGTTGTAATTTTCATTTACATGCTCTTGCTCTCTCAGGCTTTTTTGGCGGCACAGTTCCCCCCTCCTCCGTTCTTGCCATCGGTTGAAGTACGAATTGCTCCCCTTTCATTTTTCCTTTGTTTTTTTAACTTCTAAAGAAGATCAATGCAGCATTTAAAACCTGGTTGGACATAACGCATGTTAATTTATACACTTACCTGCTAGTTTGTCAAATACACGTCCTTCCTTTTTCACTCATGGTCCATTTTACTACCTCCATGTTCCATTGATCTATTTTGCCTACTGTGATTACACAGAGGAATTTGTCCTCCACATTTTACCCATCCATGCAGTGAAAACACTGAGTGAACGGAGAACATGTACCCAGAGCGGTGGGCAGCCTTCATTGTCTTGCCCAATGGCACTTCATCCATGGTACCTAGTGGGACTGGGAATCAAACCAGAGACCTTCAGGTCGCATGGCTGGTTCCTTAACCACAAGCCTACAACTGCCATAGTCTGCCACTTAATGGCATATTAAAGAACTTTTCAGTTCTACAATAACAGTCTGGAGTCCATCTGTCCTTACTTTGCTCTCTGATGCTCAGGACCACTAGATAGCAGGTGCTGTTTGTAGTTGGGTGGCTGATCATGATCAGCACTGCAGTTGCACCGTGGTGATGTGTTACTGTATATTGCACTGGTACGAGTGGATCCCACTCCGTGGTCATCAGTCAGTGCTGCCATCAGTGTCCTGCGAGCACTGCTGAAGGAATCAAGGGTGACTGCCACAAACAATTCAACAGATCAGCTACTAATATCGAATTTTACATCCAAAAGGGGGAGCAATAAGGACGGGGTGTTTAATAGAGTGCACAGGGAGAGAACACAGTGTTTAAAACTCCAACAGCACTGCTGTGTCTGATCCACTCATACCAATGCACACACACTAAAATATCACCACTATGGTCACTAGCTTTTATGCCAAATTCAGTATCCCAATTCAGTGGATGCTGTTGGTATACAGGGTCGGTCATGATAAGGGCCTTGCTCAAGGGCCCACAAATATCCATGGTACCAATGTGGATGTGGAATTTAAACCACCAACCTTCAAATTAAATGCCCTGCACTCTAACCAGTGTGTACCGGTAGCTAAGGTGCAACTCTTTATGAGTGGAAGTTCACATGGACAACACGTCTCTTAATTTGTAAATTTGCTTTCCTTTATTAAATAAATATACATTTTCATACATAATTTCCATACTGAATATTAATCAAAGGGGCACGGTGGCTTAGTGGTTAGCACGTTTGCCTCTCAGCACTAGGGATTCCCGGCTCGAATCCCAATCTGGATGGAGTTTCCATGCTCTCTCTGTGTCCGTGTGGGTTTCCTCCGGGTTCTCCAGTTTCCTCCCACAGTCCAAAAACATGGATCAAGGTCAATTGAATTCTCCAAATTACCCCATATAGAGTGTGTCTGTGTGAGTGAGTGTGTGCCCAGCGATAGATTGGCGCCCTGTCTTGGGTGTACAGTTTCTGCTGAGCGCCCAAATTGTGCCCCCCCCCCCACGACCCTAGTAGAGGATAAAGCGGAAGATAATGGATGGATGGAATATCAATCAACATAATTATTGTGCAAACAAATAATATTAATTTGTAGATGCAAAGCAAATGGCTCCAACACACTAAGCTACCACGAATCAACAGTGCTGCGATTGTTCTACCACCCAAACATAACTTGCTTTGTTGTGGTTGTGTGGATCCTGACCATAACAAAATCTGAAGCATGTGGTAGTTCTGTGGTTAGGGTGTTTAACTAGCAATCTGATGGTTGTAGGTTCAAATCTAGGTCCACTGACACTGATTCCTGAGCAAGGCCCGTAACCTTTAATGCAACAGTGGTGCTGTATGACCAACGCTGTGTTCTGTCCCCAAAATACTCTTAATTAATTGATTATTACTAAATAGTTTAGAATTAAAGTGTTGGTTCATGTATAAACAGAGTAAACATGACTACAAATTGTAAACTGTGGATCTACAAAGTGCACCTACATTATATGACAAGTGGAGCTTGTCAATAGACACAAAGTGACCAGTGAGTGCATAAAGCTGTTGGAGGAGGCAAGTCATTCATATGCGTCACTTCAGATGAGAGCTGTCTGCATGCTACGCACACTTAGGGCTGTCTGTCGAATCCATTGTCCTAATACAAAAACCATCCCGTTATGATAACAATAAAAATAAATAATACTACTTATCCTCTGCTTCTCAATGCATTGCACATATTCATGTTTGACCATTATTATGATCAATTATGTGGAGAATAATTATTTAAATGACTTTAGAATTTTTGTTTTTAATGCAAACCACTTGCTTACAACCATTTGCGGGGCTCATCGGCGTGCAAATCAGCTTAAATAATTAAAAGGCTACATGCCCATAATTTCCGCACCCAGCTGTTGTATTCAGTGAATCATCATTTTCAATCGCCGCCATGGAAAAAAAAGGTCTGTGAACCCTTGGGATAACGACATAATACTTTTTATAGATTTAGTTTAGAAAAAGACGCTCTACACAATGTTTGAGTTGGCTCAGTGTCTGTAATCCACGGTCTGTTCAAATCTGATTTTAGAAGAAAGAAAGAATGCTAGAGCTGCATGAAGCTTGAAGTCATGGTATTGCTGTTTATCAGTCAAACTCTCTAGGAACCATAGATGGGTGAAGTGTAATAATAAGTGGTGCTGCTGCATTTCTTAGAAATGAACATCGTGCAAAGATCACACCTAGAACGAAATGAAAAGGAGGAAATTGAAAAGCAGGCTGCATTAAGAGGAAACTTCAGTTCATTGAAGGGTTTAATGGGCTTGTTTTGGTTTTCTCTTGTAAATGGAGATAGACTTTTTAAATGAACGACATCAGAGCTTAGCAAAACCATTTCACTTTACACTAATAGCAAGTCGGTTACTGGGTTTAGCCTGACCGGCAACCCTTTGCATTGAAGAGTCATTTTTTTCTTAAGCATGATATGTACCAGTCCTTTTTCTTATCCTTATACCATAGCGACACAAGTATGATTAAAATCCAGTGGCCGGCCAATCGGGGCTTTAATGGCTGCTGACCTAAAAAAAGAATCACAAACTGATTGTTGATTGAACACAAGTCGCGCTGCAGAGTTTTGAGTCAGTTGTAGAGGCCTGACTGTGCCAGCTGGGAGACTGGCAGGCAATGCATTACTGTGATCGAGCTGGGATAGGATGAGGGCTTGGACTAAAAGCTGAGTAGCATATTTAGTCAAGAAAGGTCTGGAGGGTGCGGAAGCTCAGTTGTTAGGATGTTGGGCTATCAATCAGAAGGTTGTGAGTTTAAATCCCAGGTACACCGATGTTACCAATATGGGTCCTTGAGTAAGGCCTCTAACGCTTATTGCTTCATGGGTGCTGTATTAACCTTGTGTTCTAACCCCAACCAAGTTGGGATACTGTAAGTCACTTTGGATAAAAGCATGTACTAAATGACCAAATGTTAATGTTAATCTTTGTAAAGTTGCGGCTCTAATGCAACGGCTCTTTATATTGCATTATTGTATAATACGATGGTTTACATAGCAGTAAAAACAGTTATCGTCATGTGGATTGGACATTACTGAAGGCCTAGGTGTGAAATGCACAACCCGCCACTGTTATAATCTTACAGGGGCTTGTATTTACATTTGCCACAATGGAGCTCAGATGAAACGGAATAGTTGGATGTACAGCGACTCCACATCACGAGCCACCCAAGGCAGAAACCAACAAAAAAACGAAACACGCTCCCCTAGGTTAACATCACAAGCAATAATGTCTCCATTTAATATTCCTCACAACTGATGCTCGCAGTACAACTGAGGGATGGGAGCGAGCAGATGTAACAAGATTCCTATTCTAGTTAATAAAACATATGACGAAAACAAAACGACTCGGCTGACATCAGTCCTCTCGCTTGCGCAGACGGCTGATTGAAACATTACTTGATCTCCCGAAGGCATCAAGTCTAATACGACAATTATACACTTGAACCGCAAAGCCGGCTAAGAGCCCTCCAAAGTAATGAAACTCACAATGAGTTAATTAGATCCTTGCATGGCCAAGTGTCTGGCTGCGGAGTGTTCCACCTTTTCAAGCCAATCCAGAATGTGATTAACATGAGGGCCACTGAAGTGATATTAACAAAAGGTTATTACACACCCATGTCCCGAACATCGCTCGGTTCGCCCGTTTTACGGCGCAGCCCGTTGCCGGTGTTCTTGAGACATTATCTGTTCAATTTACAGTAAAATGCTGGACTGGGATTTGATTAATGTATGTAGTCCAGATAGCTGATTTCCATCAGCCTTCTGGAATGGAGCATATGGTGACATGGAGGAAAGGACACAGCGTATCAAACTCTGCCCTTGGTTTCATATCCGTTAGTGCCTGCGAATCGGCTAACATCTGCTCGGCTGCCCTTGCCCCGAGTATTAGTTTAGCTTAGGTCTGTTATTATTCAACCTCCATCCTGTATGACGTGCATATACAACACTGAAGCTGAGGCAATAAGCCATAGAAAAGCAAAAAAAAAAACACAAACAGAAGTGGAGAGCGTGTCAAATCATTCCTCCTTTGCTTTGTCTTCAATCTCAGGTACTCGCAACGTCCCGTTTAATACCATTCTGAATCCATAACTGCATTGAGCTCAGTTAATTATTCCAAAATCTTAAGACAAATGCAGAAGCTGCAGGCTTTAATGTGATTTCGCCACACCGCGCCGAGCTCCTAGGGTAGCGGCAGTGCTGCTTCTTTTCCATTTGAGTGCAAAGTAATCAAATGACTTGTAATGCGCCCTCTTTCTCTGTTTGCTTTTCGGTGAAAGAGGAAATGTGGCATCTTAAAAGATAAGGAATCAGCTTATGTTCTTTTTTTATTTGATCATATCAAGTGAGAGTAATGCTTCCTGGGCTGCTCTGAGTAGTGTTCTGTGTTCAAATAAAGACTGAATGATGAAGTTGACCTCATACAAATAAAGGAACGAAAGGTAATGATCCTGTAAAACCATCAAAGCAAGAAATGTGACTTTTTCCTTTGTTTTTATATTAAAAAAGAAAAGAAATGTTACAAAATTTTACTTTCATTTTATGCAGCTTATGCATATCTTGACTTGATGGTTGGGTTATAGTGCAGATTCAGCAATGATACACCACCCCTGGAACAATGAGGGTTAAACCTACTGTTTGGCCTCTTTGGCCTTCCTCTCTTGCACATAACCCACCACCTTAGTCTCACCTTAGTCCCTCACTTTGTCTCATCCTAGCTCATTATCTTTCAATTAATTATCTTGTAGGGTTGTAGGGGGCGGGGTATTGGGGTACTAACCACTACGCCATCGCTCCACCCTCTATTTGTAGGTCTCATTTCATTACCTTCCACATAATCTTATGTTAGGGTCTCAGGGGGGTTCCCCATGCCCATCCATGGGAGAACATTACAGCGCTGGGCAGATACACCCAGGACAGGGTGCCACATACACACTATATAAGGGCCATGTAGAGCAGCCTATTAACCTTGTATCCAAGTTTTATCACTGTGGAAGGAAACTGGGGAACCCGGTTAAAACCCCCAAATAAAATAGATCGGGATTTGAACCTGGATCCCCAGCGTTGAAAGGTTAACATGCTAACCACTAATCGACCATGCCCTCCTGATCTCGTTATCTTCTGCTCAGTCCTTTACTAGGTTCTAGGGTCGCTGGGAATTTCCCATACCCATTCTGGGGAGAACATTTTGGGCACTGGGCAGATGCACCCAGAACAGGGTGCCAATCCATCACTGAGCACACACACTTACATAGACACAAACAAACTATATAGGGCAATTAAGTGCAGCCAGTTCAGCTTGAGTCCATGTTTTTAGACTGTGGGAGGAAACCTGAGAAACAAACCCACGCAGACATGCTTGGAAGGTACACCTTGGACAGGGCTCCAATGTATCGCCAGACAGACTCACTCACGCAGACACATACATAAACACACTATATTGGGCAATTTAGAGCATTCATTAAACTTTGAATTATGTTTTTGGAAACTGGAGAACCCAGAGAAAACCAACACAGACATGGGGAGAATATGGAAAGTCCATCCAGAGAAGGATTCAAACCTGGATCCCCAGCGTTGAGAGGCAGAGGTGCTAACAAGCACAAATCGATCCATCCATCCATTATCTTCCACTTTATCCTCTATTAGGGTCACGGGGGGTCCAGGGGAGAACGTCTTGGGCACTGGGCAGATACACCCAGGACAGGGCGCCAATCTATCGCTGGGCTCACACACACTCGCACAGACACACACTATATGGGGCAATTTGGAGAACTCAATTGACTTGAATCCATGTCTTTGGACTGTGGGAGGAAACGGGAGAACCCGGAGGAAACCCACACGGACACAGGGAGAACATGGAAAGTCCACCCAGATAGGGATTCGAACCGGGAATCTCCAGCGCTGAGAGGTTAACACACATATATATATATATATATATATATATATATATATATATATATATATATATATATATATATATATATATATCACATGGTTTCTTTCAGTACCAGAAGAGCAGAGAAGAAAGAACTAGCAGCCAGGTGCCAATTCAACTAAGTTCTGTTCACGTGAAGGATCTAATCAGCCAAGATTTCCACCTTGTTAGCATTCCTTTCAACTCCATCATTGCCACAGCAGAAAAACAACCAGAGGCCACCGGTGTCGATGCAGATTCTTGGGTATGCTCCGTCATTTATTTGAGTGTCAACTAAATAGCTAAATAGGATGCACGCATCACGACGTCCGATAAATCATTTAATTCTGTGATCTTTATCAATCCATAGCTAAGGCTATTATTTAAAAAAAAAAAAAAAGAACACAACAATTTACTCCGTGTTTGTCACCAGCATTCAGCCGCTAATGAAAAGATAAACTGTGGCATGAGGCCACGATCGAAAGGTAATTTACACTGAATAATTCATTCTGAAAAACAGCACGGATCTTTAGCTATGCCTCTTTGAAAGCAAATTCCACAATTCCAATACGTTCCCACTGAGCGTTCTGTCATCTCGCTGGTAATCAGGTAAAGATGAAGTATTACAGAGTGAAGAATGACAGTTTAGCTAAACAGTGAGCATGTTAGAGATGACCTTTTTTCAAACCATTGATTGATTGTACAGTAATTTATAATTGGAAATTTGGAAATACTGTACAGGATGACATTCATTTAGTCATTTTTAGCAGATGCTTTTATCCAAAGCGACTTAGAAATGAGAACATCACAAGTCAGTAGTTATAAAAAAAAAAAAAAAAAAAAAAAAACAGCTACACTGTAGAATTATCAAACCTGATCATTATATGATCCTGCACCCCCCCCCCTTTTTTCCTCCTACAACAGGTGTTTGTTAAAAAGATGCGGCTTTAGTAGTTTCTTAAAAATGTCTAGTAATTCTGCCTTCCGGACAGAGTTGGGAAGATTGTTCCACCATTTTTCATGGGTGAACACCATGGAGTGAGAATTAACTCCTCGGTGAGGTGGAATCACCAGACGACAATCATCACGGAAGCAAAATGAACAAGCCGGAGTGTATTTTGAAAAGATAGAGTGAAGGTAAGAGGGGGCAGATCCAGAAGCAAGAAGCTGTAGGCCAGAGTCAGTGACTTGTAGTTTGCTTGGACTGACTAGACTAGACTCTCTTATGCTTTCTATCAGCCTTTGGTGATGTTTGACGATGTAATTGTTGCTTCTTTGTGAGGTTATTTTTGGAAAAATAAACTTTGTATAACTAACACATTCATTTATTTATTCATTATCTTCTGCTTAAACTTCCAATAGGCTCGCGGAGGGCTTCCCTTTGCTCATCCAAGCAAAGGGAGAACGTTTTGAACACTGGGTAGATACATCCAGGACTAGGCACACACTCACTCACACAGACACAAACACGCACTATATGGGGCAATTTAGAACATTCAATTTACCTTCCAATTTACCTTCCACATCCATGTTTTTGGACTGTGGGAGGAAAGATTTTCGTTTTGCAGTGTGGTTGTAAAGTGTGTTTATAAAATGGGTAATTTGTTCCTTAAATATGATTGGCCGAGCCATTTGTCCTGCTGTGACATAATGGACAATAACACACACCTCTGAGCGCTTTACATTCGTATCAGTGTGTGATATACCATACATTATTTTATATCATAAATACAGATCAAGCGGCACGGTGGCTTAGTGGTGAGCACGTTTGCCTCTCAGCTCTAGGGTTCAGGGTTTAAATCCCAATCTGAGTTTCCATGTTCTCCCCGTTTCTGCTTGGGTTTCACTCCGGGGTCTCCGGTTACCTCTCACAGTCCAAAAACATGGATCAAGGTCAAATGAATTCTCCAAATTGCCCCATATGGAGTGTGTTTGTATGTGTGTCTTTGTGAGGGAGTTCGCCCAACAATAGATTGGTGCCCTGTCCTGGGTGTATCTGCCAAGCGCCCGAAACGTTCACCCCATTGGGTGAACCCCACCCCGCGACGCTAGTCGAGGATAAAGCGGAAGATAATGGATGGATGGATATTCAGATCAATATAAACAGCAAGCCGATTCCTGATGAGAACTAAACTGGTATCATGTTACTCAGTGATCAATGTTCACTTTAAAAACTGGACTAGATTAAGTCATGGGAGATCAGTTTATTAATGCATATGTTTTAAATAAATGCACGTATGACTTAAACCTTGTAAGTTTTTTTATTTTTTTTTATTTTAGTGTGTGTGCAACTGTTTCTTAAAAACAATAAAGTAATTGTGTAGCTTTGTGAATAAATCACAGGAAAGAGGTGTTGTTAGGCCTGACGCAGTTACACCTGATATATTCAGAATAATGTACAACTTTCAGTTTCTAATTGATTTTATAAAACACTATAATAATAAATAAAACCGAATATGTTTATTAAAAGCACAATTGTTTAGAAACTTCCGCTAGTCCGGCTTTTAACGTGAACACTGATCACTGAGTAACAAGATTTCTGTTTCTCTAACAATCAAACACTGCCATCTAATGACCAAATTACAGAACACAATTTGCAAAAAAAAACAGCTGCAACAGGCTTAGTGCTCATTGAGAATTGACTCGCTGTTTATATTAATCTGTACTTCATGATTTAAAATAATGTATTGCATATCACGCATTGATATGAATGTGAAGCATCAGAGGTGTGTATTATTGTCAAGAATGTAATGGCTGAAAGGGAGCTAAGCCAATCAGAAAACAGCTCAGCCAATTAGATTTAAGGACCAGCACTATGAATTTTATAATCAGATTTAAGGACTAGAACTACTCATTATATAAAAAAACAATAAAGTACTCAAGGTTGTGTATTATTGTGTAATAGTAATAATAATCAGAGGAAAGAGATTTAACAGAACTCTGCTATGTGTCAGGCCTAACAACAACCCTTGCCAATGGTTTATTCACAATGATGCAGGCCCTCTCGTACCTTACTGCTTTTATAAACTATCTGCAGGGTCCCAAAGAGTAAGTGTGTCAAAAGTCATGGTAATCAAAGCAATGGCGTGGGTTCATATAGGGAACACACACACACACTTTTGCCTTTATTTCTTGAAAGATGAGTCTCTGTGTTTGGGGAGTTATTTTCTTTTGGGGCATTTTCTTGAAGTTGATGTTCTAAAGATGTATTGTCATTTCAGCTCTATTTAAAACATCCTAAAAACAAAAAACACAATTCTTTAGGACCTCAGTGCAATGAGGCTGGCACTGCAGACTGTAGACCTGGACCCATAGTCAGTGGTTACCCCGGGAACGCTTCTGGGTGGACCTTTGGCCTCTGGACTGTGGTTTTTGCTCATGTTCTTTGTTCCATTGAGAACATTTAGCCTGTTTATGCATTCCCCCCTGCCTCATGGTCCTGGACCACTTTTGCTCTCTAAGCCCTTCTGAGCCACTTATTACAAAGAGGGGTATGATGTCAGAGAGCTTAGCCTTTTTCTCTAGTCTACACTTTTATTTTGACAAGTTCATTTAGTTTAAGTTTTGTAATCATAACATTTTACGCTTGTTATTTCACCCAGCTGGTTTGAGTTCTGTTAATTATCACGTCTGTGTTCCTATTGTTTTTTTTTTAAGTATATAAGCCTGCTGATTTTCTTTTCATTCTAAAAGTGTTTTTTGTTTAGTCTTTGGTGAAGTCCTCCCTCTTCCTCCTCTTGTATATAGTGTGGTTTTGTGTGTGTGTGTGTGTGTGTGTGTGTGTGTGTGTGTGTGTGTGTGTCTGTGTCTGTGTGAGTGAGTGTGTACCCAGTGATATATTGGCGCCCTGTCCTGGATGTATCTGCCCAGTGCCAAAACTGTTCTCCCTGGATGGGCATGGGGAACCCCCCCACAACCATAGTCGTGACCCTAGAGGATTAAGTGAAAGACAATGAATGACTAAAAACATGTGAACTGTATGGGTTCCTTCATACTCTTGATAATAGGGGTCAGATATTTTTGAACAATCTGCAGAAAATTTTATTCATACATTCATTAATTTATTATCTTCCACTTAATCCATTACTAGGGTTGTGGGGGTTCCCCATGCCCCCCCCGGGGAGAAGGTTTTGGGTGCTGGGCAGTTACACCCAGGACCGAGCGGCAATCTATTACTGGGTGCTCTCACTCACACTATATGGGGCAATTTAGAGCATTCAGTTTACCTTGAATCCATGTTTCTTATAGTTAAATCATAATCGCTGACCTTACCTGAGGCAAGTGAGGCCTGCAGTTCTTTAAATAATTTTTGTGGTGCTTGGAGACCTGTTGGATGAGTTGTTTTTGGGGTATTTTGGTCGGCTGCTGGCTAGCTTTTAGTCTACTTCACTTTTTCAGGCAGGTCTTATTTAATTGATTTCTAAATTGAGAACAGGTGTGGCAGTAATTAGGCCTGGGTGTGAACACTTAAGTGAGCACAGTTTGAATTACTTGACTGCATACATGGCACATTACATTTATACAAAAAAATAATAATAATTCTCATTGAGAATGTGTTGGATGGAAATAAAAAAAAAGCATTGGTGCCCAAACCTATACTCAATGTTCTATAATAAACATCCATCCATCCATGATCTCCCGCTTTATCCCCCAGTAGGGTCGCGGTGGGGTTCCCCATACCCATCCAGGGGAGAACGTTTCGGGCGCTGGGCAGATACACCCAGGACAGGGCGCCAATCCATCGCTGGGCACACACTCACTCACACAGACAAACTCCATACGGGGCAATTTGGAGAATTCAATTGACTTGATCCATGTTTTTGGACTGTGGGAGGAAACCGGAGAACCCGGAGGAAACCCACGCGGACACGGGGAGAACATGGAAACTCCACCCAGATTGGAATTCGAACGCTGAGAGGCAAACCTCTTAACCACTAAGCCACCATGCCACCCTGCTGAAAAACAGTAGTCAAAAAAGCAGTGTATGAATTTTATTGGTTCTAGAGTTCTGTCAAATGCAGTTAGCAGACAGGCATCCTATAGATCCTCTAAGGCACTGGAACTCTGGCCCAGTTATCATCATCCTTTGTATCACTTGTTATTGGGATCGGCACTGACTGGAGATAAATGATGCGTTGTGGAGTCGTGGTTAATCTCAGTGTGGTTAAAGTTAATCGCTGATGACAGAGATGAGATGTTAAGTCTGCTGCCGAATTTGTTGGTATTCTTTCGGGAAGTTTAACAAATGGCTTGTATACGCTGCTCTGTCTGGATTTCGCTTTCATAATCTCCACTAAGAAGATCCATCAACGCTTCATAAGCCAGAGCGGCATGATTGGAAGCTTTTAAAATATCCAAACACATGGATCTCAGCGGTGCATAAAAATCTCGCAGCTTGACAGAAGTCTGAGAAAAAACTGGGCGGATGGAGATGGTGGGAGTTCACTGCCTGATTCAATCATATAGAAACTGCACTCGCCCTTCGTTCTGGAACACAGCCGTGCTCCAGCTGTGAACTCGGATCGCTCTCTAGCCAGTGCACTCACTTAAATCAACTCTGCGAAGGTAAACACTACTCTCCCGCCCTCCTCTCGTTAAATCCGAGGCCTCACAACCAAGTAGGCTTACTATAGGGCATCTCCAGGTCACCCCACGATTGCTGTTATTTGGCTTTCACCGTGTAATGGCTGTTGCAAGTATCCCAGTTATTCCAAAAATGTACACCCAATGAGTGTTTTGCTTCGTGTGTATTTGGCTGCAGGGCGAGGGGGAGAACGGGGGAGTGTCCACACATCTGTTCAAAATAAGAGCATGTTGACAGCCGTATGATCTCTCTCTCTTATCCCAGTTGGAACAGAAACAATGGGTGGGTCCCCCGTCAGTGCTGGGTGGATCCGAGATCAAGAATGCGTAGCTCTCAAATCCAAAGCACAAATTTCTTCATCAATGTCAACAAAGATTTCAGATTTCATGTTCCACAGCAGAGGAATTCCACACTGAGATGAGGTTCCTGACGTCTGTACCACTAGGTAACAAGCTGAAACCTGTTGGCAGTCACTGTTAAGTGTTGGATGTTGCCTCGCAAAATAACAGGGGAAGAGATTGTAATAGACACAACTGATGGTTCTTTACAAGCCTCCGCCTCTTTGTAACTTTGTTTTTGTAAGTCAGCTTAGACGAGTGCATCAACTAGATGCTGTGAATATAAATATACACATGAAAGAATTACCTTACATTTACATTTAGTTGTTTAGCAGACTCTTTTATCCAAAGCGACTTACAAATGAGAACACCACAAGTCAGTAGTTATGAAGAAAACCAGCTACACTGTAGAATTATCAAACCTGATCATTATATGATCCTGCACCCCCCCATTTTTTTGTTCTACAACAGGTATTTGTTAAAAAGATGCATCTTCAGTAGTTTCTTAAAAATGCCGAGTGACTCTGCCTTACAGACAGAGTTTTACACCATTTTGCAGTGGTGAGTGAGAATTTGCTTCCCGGTGAGGTGGAATCACCAGGCGACCATCATCACTAGAACGAAGTGAACGAGCTGGAGTGTATTTTGAAAAGAGAGGTGAAGGTAAATGGGCATGGGGAACCCCCCCCCCCCCCCGCAACCCTTGTAGAGGATCAAGCTGATTCAGAGCAGTGTAAATCTCTGGGTTGCATCACTAAGTGGAGCAGACAAGATCCTTTCTGTGTGAAATTAGTATGTTCTCCCTATAGCCGCATGGGTTTTCTTCCACAGTCTAAAAAATATCAGTGGTGAGTAAATTTGTAATGTTATTGATAGTAGCCATAGTGTGAATGTGTGCGTATATGTATTGGTGTATGTCTGTGCCTGTTGATAGTTAATAGGTTGTTTAGTTGCCCCAACATTACTTATAGACTATCATAGAAAAGGTGTTAAAGGTCCCTATTAGTAAAGTACCTGGAGACCATTACAATATTATATGTGGAGCTATAAACACTGCTATACCCTACTTACAGGTTTAACCACTGTGACTTATCCCATTTAAAAGGAAGAAGATAGTGAATGAATGAATGAGACAAAATAATACACAATGTAGTTTTCTTGTCATTAAATACATTATATTTTCCTATCCATTTTTGTAGCAATTTAAACCCAAACCATCTGAAATGTGAAAGAAAAAGCACCCACTTCTTGTATTATTGTAACATTTCTTAGTCTTACTTCAGAGGTTCAGCACCTTTTTTTTTTCTTTAAAAATTAGTGCCAAGCCGATTTGTCAGGACGAGAATGAAAACCCACCCGGGCTTATAATTGGGAAAGTGGCCATCTGGGCTTTCAGAGACGTCCATTTGTTTTTAAAAGGATATTGATCGAGCTGAGCATTAAGGAGATCTGTGAGAGATCTAAATGCTTCCACCACCACAATGTGCATTTCCTGTTGTTTTGATACATGCCTTTAATTATTGGCAGAGAGTCAGATTTGAGAGTAAGCTGCTAAGTTCAGAAGACAAACTCACTTGCCTTTTGTTTCCTTTCACTACTACTTTTTCTTGGTAAAGCAGCATTATATATATATATATATATATATATATATATATATATATATATATATATATATATATATATATATATATATATATACTGCTTACTGTCAATTAAATCAGCTCCAATTACCATATAGATGAACTTTGTAGTTTTGCAATTCCACGCTGTAGTCCATCCGTGATGTTAACCGACTGCTGACTGCCTCTGCTTGTCTAGCTAAGATGCGCATCTCTAACGAGGACTAAATGATGAATAGGATTACACTCATTTATTTGTTATGAATCACAGAAGCTAATTTCCCCACTTTGTAAGCTGGGATTATAACAGAAAGAAAATACAAACAAAACAGGCACAGTGAACAAGGTGCATTGTGTGAAGTTTGCATGTTCTCTTTGTGTCTGTGTGGGTTTTCTTTGGGAGCAAATTCCAAAATCCAATTTACATTTACCAAAGTAACTTTATACAAAGTAAGGCAGAGTCACGTAGCATCTTTAGGAAACAACTCAAAACACTTCTCTTCAAAAAATAAAATAAATAAATAAATAAAAATTTTATTTAAAAAAATAACAATTTTGATAAAATAATAATAAGAGGCAGGATCAGATTATGAACATGTTTTTTCCGTAATTACTGACTTGTATTGTTCTCTTATTTGTAAGTCGCTTTGGATTAAAATGTCTGCTAAATGACTAAATGTAAAAGTAGCTAAAAGTAGTTAAAGAAAACCCAGCTACACAATAGAATTATCCAACCTGTTCATAACCTGATCCCGTCTCTTATTATTATTATTATTTTTATATCAGCTTTTTGTGGAAGCGATGTGTTTTGAGTTGTTTCCTAAAGATGCTAAGTGACTCAGCCTTACTTTGGATAAATCTGCTTTGGATAAGTGCATCAATCCATCCATCTATTATCTTCCGCTTCATCCTCTATTAGGGTCGCGGGGGTTCCCCATGCCCATCCAAGGAAGAACGTTTCGGGTGCTGGGCAAATACACCCAGGACAGGGCTCTCAATCACACAGACACACTCTATAAGGGGCAATTTGGAGAACTCAATTGACTTAATCCATGTTTTTGGACTGTGGGAGGAAACCGGAGAACCCGGAGGAAACCCTCGCGGACACGGGGAGAACATGGAAACTCCACCCAGATTGGGATTCAAATCAGGAATCCCTAGCGCTGAGAGGCGAACGTGATAACCACTAAGCCAACGTGCCGCCCACGCATCATCTAAACAAGCAAAATATTAAAAAATAGTTTTTTAAAAACGACCCCTATATCCACTTTATCCTAAATTAATTCTGCTTGTGAAGTATAAAATTTAGCAAAAAAAAAAATTTGTCCATAGAAAACAATTTATCCATAGAAAACAAAATAAATTAATTACCACTAATTAGTTAATTAATTGCTAATACATGTGTTGTCATCAACGATGAACAATTGTGCTTCAGCTTAATCGGATAACTGGAAGTGGATATAGTAGCATTTGCAAACTTTTTATCAGACACACAAACAGCTAAATCTAATATAGGGGTTTTAATAAGAGGGGTATTGGGGTTTTAATATATATATATATATATATATATATAAAGACTAAATGTAAATTGGATTTTGGAATTTGCTCCGAAAGAAAATCCACACAGACACAACAAGAATGACACAGACACAACACACCTAATGGACCTAGTTCACTGTACCCTATAGTCACTGATGATTCTTGAAGGATGCTGTATTCTTAATAAACACTGGAACACTCCAATAGACACTGAGATATAAGATATAGCATCTTATGGCTGCTATATCTTATATTTTATTTTTATTTCTTTATTGCTACTATATTTTTATACTTACATTTATACTTACATACTTACATGCTATATTCATTTTTTTAATTTTATTATTATTTCTTTTTTTAATGTAATACTTGTTTAATGTTAAATGTTTATATTCTACCACTTAGGGTAAACTGGGTCCGTGAAACTCAATTTTGTTTACATTTCATGTACCACATGTTAAGTAAATGACAATAAAGTCTCTCTGAATCCTTAAGAGAAAGGTTGCCTTTCTGAAACTCTAATAATCCATTTGGAATGATTTCTACTCTTTTGTTTGGATTCTCCTTCTGTTATAATCCCAGCGTACAGAGCGTGGAAATGAGCTTGTGTGATTCATAACAAATAAATGAGTGTAATCCTATTCATCATTTAGTCCTCGTTAGAGATGCGTGTCTTAGCTAGACGAGCAGCGGCAGTCAGCAGTCGGTTAACATCACAAGAGGTGACATCTGCTCGCAAAATGACAGAGCTGGGATTCCGGAGACGACTAAAACCATAAGACGATTGAGCGGGAGGAACACGCTGACGTGGTTGATAAACAGATGGAATAAAATTACAGAGTGACAACTGTGAACTGAATTGAACCAGGTGTTTAGAAATCAATCCCATTTCATTAGCTACACGTTCTTACACGTGATCTACTGATGATGGAATGTTTGCAGGGGTCTTAATGCGGGTCTCTGAGATTCAAGCAGCATGACAATTGCAGGGTGGCATGGTGGCTTAGTGGTTAGCATGTTCGCCTCTCAGTGCTGGGGATCCAGGTTTGAATCCCGATCTGGGTGGAGTTTCTATGTTCTCCCCATGTCCGTGTGGGTTTCCTCGGGGTTCTACGTCTTCCTTCCACAGTCCAAAAATATGGATGCAAGGTATATTAAATGAATGGATGGATGGATGGACAAGATTGCAAGGCGGCATGGTGGTGTAGTGGTTAGCACGTTCACCTCTCAGAGCTGAGGATCCAGGTTTGAATCCCAATCTGATTTAATTTACCGTGTTTTCCACATGTCTTTGCGGGTATTCTTTGTGGTATACTTCCAAAAACATGTATTCAAGGTGAATTAGATGCTTAAAATTGTGCATTTGTCTCTCAACGCTGGGGATCCAGGTTCCAATCCCAATCTGAGCTGGAGGCCCTTATCCCTCATTGCAACCGTGTTCTGACCCCAAACTAGTTGTGATACTTGTAAGTCGCTTTGGATAAAAGCATTTACTAAATAACCCAATGTAATGCAAATGTAACGTTAAGGGCAGTGGTGGCTCAGCGGTCAGAGTGATGAGTCATGAAGTACTTTAACCTTCTTTATTTCAGGCCACTGAATGTTTTAAAAAGTTGGGATATGCATGTTTGCTTGTTTCGGAGTTCAAACTTTGGACATCATCAGTGACTTATATCGTTATATTGTCTTATATTGTTCCATCTCATACATATATATATATATATGAACATAATCTAATCTTGGTGCACTAATTACGTCTATTAGTTCATCACTGTTGGTTCTGCCTACACCTCGTCCCCAACGTTGCTATACTTTTATGGTATATCTTTAAAATCATAGCAATGGATTTGCAAAGTCACTTTTCTGACCAGGTCTGTGCCTGAAGTGACCTCCATACAAAAATGGGCTGATGACTGATGATTACGTTCATGTTAGTCCTGCGTCCACACTACGTCAGAGCATCTGTGTCCCTGCCGCTTTTATTTTTGCTTAAAAATGAAGGGCCTTAGTTCTTTCTGAGAAGCGATGATGTAGACACCCACTGCTTCCTGATGAAGTATTATCAGTCATGACATGACCTTCCTCGAGTCGTCTCCTTTGACGTATCCATGTTCCCGCATCCAGCCCACTGCCAAGCTGACAGCCGGCTTTCTTTGAAAACACCACTGGCATATCCAATGTACAGACATTTTCACATCTGCACCTATTAGCGCATTTTAATCGAACCAAATGTACAGAGAACCTTGAGAGGAGTTCGAATTGGTACACTCTGATGCAGAGTTTGTGGTGAGAACGTATCTGACGTCAGTCTCATTCAACTCAGTGGTTTGTAGATTTGAATTAAAAATACGAATATATATATATATATATATATATATATATATATATATATATATATATATATATATATATATAATATAAAAAGCAAATATAATTATTGCATAACATGCTTTTGGTTTGACTTGCCCCAGGTGACATATGGATGAGGCCACAGGGGGCTTAGATATGGGCCTGCTGGCCCAAGCAATCTGCATGTAAGCCAGAAGTTGGCCCACTTATGGAAACATTCATTTAGCCTAAGTGTTCTAAAACACATTTGGTCTACGTGTTCCAAACATGGTGGTTCTACA
This sequence comes from Corydoras sp. C115, assembly GCA_019802505.1. Taxonomy (NCBI): domain Eukaryota; kingdom Metazoa; phylum Chordata; class Actinopteri; order Siluriformes; family Callichthyidae; genus Corydoras; species Corydoras sp. C115. The sequence continues at coordinate 859,221 of JAFMOC010000050.1, read as the reverse complement.
TACATGTGAGCCATAAGTGGCAATCATCTAGTTAATTACCTTCCACTTTATCCTTTACTAGCCCATGCAGGGGCGAATGTTTTAGGTGCTGGGCAGATACTCCCAAGACAGGATTCCAATCCATTGCTGGCACAATCACTCACACAGTCACATGCACACTATACAGTATATAGGGGAAATTCAGAACTAATTCACCTTGAATCCATGTTTTTGAACTGTGAGAAGAAACCGGAGAAACCTGAGAACCTCCACATGGACATGAATGTGCAAACTCCACCCAGATCGGGAATCAAACCTGGATCCCCAGTGCTGAGAGGTGAATGTGCTACCACTATGGCACTGTGACACTTCAGGCCAATATACGTATTAAAAAACCTCATATGGCCCACATGTGATCATGTTGAGGTCAGATTCTTCGGGGGCAGTTGTAAGCTTGTGGTTAAAGAATCAACCTTGCTACCTGAAGGTCCCTGGTTCGATTTCTGGTCGCATCAAGTACTACAGCTAAAGTGCCCTTGGACAAGGTACCTAACCACAATTGCTCCCTGGGAGCCGTATTCAAGGCTGCCCATTGCTCCGGGCACGTGTTTTCACTTCACTCAGTGTGTGCATATGAGGGTGCACTACATGGATGGGTTAAATGTCAAGGACAAATGTCTCTGTGTGTAAGTACAGTAAGCAAAATTGTTTACTTTTACTTTATTACATTTTGATAGAAATTTGGCATAGCAACCATTTTTGGCCGCCAAATGACCATAATGTTGTGCATAGGTGGCTCACATCCTCCAATCAGGAGAGGTCCACTTGAATGCTGTCAATCTACATGGGCCAGATAAAAATGGGGGATGGACTCTATATTTATTCTGCATTCTGTTGGTGTTGTAGGGATGTTATAGCTGAGTGGTCAGGGGATTGTTGCATTATCATTTGGAAGGTTATGGGTTCAAATCCCAGGTCCAATGTAGTTACCAATGTCATTTAGCAGACGCTTTTATCCAAAGCGACTTCCATTATCCAATTATCCCAACTTGTTTGGGGTCAGAACACAGGGTTGGTACAGCATCAGCATGGAGAAATGAGGGTTAAGGGACCCACAATGGTAACTTCAGTTGACCTGGGATTTGAACCAACAACCTTCTGATTGATAGCCCAAGCATGCATTGCTACAAGGATGCTATGGCTGTCTCTGTGTTCTGACCACAAACATCAACTTAGGATATTTGTAAGTGGCTTTAGATAATAGCGTCTGCTAAACGACCAAATGTGATGTAATGTTGTTCTGCCTGATTAATTTGCTCTAATTATTATCACAGATCAGAACAAATCTTACCTCTGCCATTGTACCAGTGTTAAATTGCACTGACATATGCGCTGATCTCAGACACAGGACCTACTTTCTGTGTTTACTTTTTTGCTCTTGTTTCAGGATGGTCCAACCAATCAGTGGAGAGAATGTGCTTTTGCGGTTTGTTGTGACGCATTTTGATGTGTTTGGATTTATTTCCAGCGTTAAAAAACTAACCAAACCATAGACAAAAAATGTTCCATGTTTACACACTCGTTAACTGATTCGAACCAGTGCAAACTACCTATTGGTGTAAAAATGTCCTCAGTCTGGAGACTGGTATTAGCATGCACATAATAACCAAAGATGAATAGGAGCTTCCATCAGTTTTATATAACGTGTTTGAACAGATGTTTCTGCAATTCGCAGGTGCAGATGATTTTCCATTCCACTGAGCAAAAACAGCTCTTCATCACACATATGAATCATGAATCCTTGCTTAGTCAAAAGTTTGGACACACCTCCTTTTTGCTCCACTTATTTTCTGTGTTATCGGTTCCACTTACAGTCAAGATCAACTTGAAACCAGGGTTACGGACCGAGTCAGCATAGAGAGATCATGGAGCCCGGAGGAAGTCCACACGGACACGGGGAGAACATGGAAACTCCACCCAGATTGGGATTCGAACCTGGAATCCCTAGCGCTGAGAGGCGAACGTGCTAACCACTAAGCCACCGTGCTTCCTGCCCAAATATATATTATAAATATTTAAAAGCAAAGCCAGATCATCATAAAATCTATCATACCTTAATGTTTAATACAGTATCAGTCTCAGGAGATGAGTATTGTGTTCTCACATGTCTGCAGCGCTGTTCTGATTCATGCCGTCTCATGTCTGATAGTCCACTCAGCACCAGTGAAACACTCACCAACACGTTTTACAGAGTATCCTGTACCTGGCATTTTTTTAAAGCGTGAGTTTTGTGAGGAGCGCTGGTGTTTGGAAAAGTGGGAATCTTTTCTGCGGAATTTTCTTTAAGGAAATCACCCCCCCCCCCATTATTTCGACACAGGACGTAGCATTTAAATTATAAAAGATTTCGTATTTTGAGTGTGTAATGATTCACAAGACCCTCCTGTAAAGTATAAAGGAGGCTGTAAAACACCAAGCACAATAAAAAAAAATACTTTTTTTAAACACCCCTATTTACTTTTTTAAACACCCCTATATCCTGTTAAATTACTTTATCCTAAATTATTTCTGCTTGTAGGGCAGCACAGTGGCTTAGTGGTTAGCACGTTCGCCTCTCAGTGCTAGGGATTCCCGGTTCGAATCCCAATCTGGGTGGTTTTCCATGTTCTCCCTGTGTTCGTGTGGGTTTCCTCCGGGTTTCCAGCCACAGTCCAAAAACATGGATCAAGGTCAGTTGCATTCTCCAAATTGCCCATATAGAGTGTGTTTATGTGTTTGTGTGAATGAGTGTGTGCCCAGCAATAGATTGGTGCCCTGTCCTGGGTGTATCTGCCCAGTGCCCGAAACATTCTCCCCTGGAAGGGCATGGGGAACCCCCCCACGACCCTAATAGAGGATAAAGCGGAAGATAATAGATGGATGGATGGATAGTTCTGCTTGTGAAGTATAAAATTTAATAGATAATGGGCAATTTATCCATAGAAAACAATTAGTTAATTAATTTGTACATTTTTTAATGTACACATTTCATGTGTTGTCATCGACGATAAACAATTGTGCAAAGTTTCAGCTTAATTGGATAACGGGAAGTGGGTGAAATAGCATTCGCAAACATTTTACCAGACACACAAACAAATGAAGATAATATAGGGGTGGTAATAAAAATGAGGTAGCGCCACCTGTAGTTTTGGAGGAGATAATATGTGTACGTCGATAAGGGCATCAAAAAAAAGGTCGGCATTATAAATACATTCATCGCTATTTTTGCGGTCATATCGATGCATCGATTAAAATAGAGCAATATTTACATCCTAATATATTTAATATTTTATATTTTACCAGCTCTCTTGTTTACATGCTTGAGCTAATACATCAGCGATAGATATAAATTATCTGTCAGAAGCTGCAGAAGCATCCTGCACTTCGTTTTTAACTCCCCCCCCCCCCCCCCCCACCACCACCACCCCGTTTTTTGGCAGGGCACCGGTGTATTGCACATAGTGTCAAAACTGTGGTGATTTTTAACACATGATAACAGCGCTGTCGTGTGTGAATGAAGGCCTGACAGCATCTCTTTGTTTGTGGCCTCTGTGAGGAGTCACATCAATGGCAGTAAGTTTTCACCTGTCATCTTTCACAGCTCCCCGAAGGTTTGCTTTGAGATGGTGCATGCTAAATTGGGATGGATTGCAGTAACGTTGGCTGCTGTGCTCCAAACTGCAGCCTGGGCTTTTCTTTATGCCTCCTCCGTGACTCGCATTTTGTTTGACAGTCACTGGGGACTTGTTAAGGCTCTCCAAACCGTTTCCTTGCTAAGCTTTGGCACGATTAACAGACCCTTTTTTTTTGCTCTTTTGTGGCCTGCACTTAAAGATAAAGGTGACAGTAAAGGTTCTTCAGGGTGATTTCACAGCTTCGGGCCATTTTTCGTGGGACTACAGTGAAGTATATATGGATTTCATTTGGAAACAACAGGAATCTTGATCTTTCGTGGTATCTATTAACAAGCTGTTGCTCATTTGTTGTCATTTAATGCAAACCAATCACACGCCTCCTTTTTGCTCCATGTTCTCAGTTCCACTTGCTGTAAAGATGGGCTTTGTAGTTCTACAATTCCAGACTGTAGTCCATCTGTTTGTGGATAACACTGTATACTGTGTTATTCAGGTGTCCCCTTTACCCTAAAAGTACCACCACAGAGCAGGTATTATTTTGTCGGTGCATTAGTCCTATCCCGGGAGAGTCACTGACAACATTTATCACTGCAGAACTGACATTAAACAATTCACCACCCAGATTGTACCTGTTCTGTGCTGATCCTAAACAACAGAGAACCAACAGGGGGCAAAAAAATCCAAAGAAAACAAATGGACTACAGTCAGTAATTGTAAAACTACAAAGTCCATCTATATTGTAAGTCGAACAAGAAGGGGGCGAGTCCAATTGGTTGGCCTCTGTGATCGGTCCATAACTTCTTGTCCTTCTTGTCCTTCTGTTAATGCAGAGGAAGGGGCATGTTGAGTGCTGGGAGTGTACTAACCTTTCGTTACCGGGATAGGCTTTAAACCTCTCACAACCCGCTTCCCCCCCAAAAAAAGAAATAAAAGGCTTAGCAAATGAGTGGATATGCAAATTATAGAGTAACGAAATAGAAAACCTTTATAGAGGAAAGAAAGTAAGAAAGAAAGAGAAAAAAAGAAAGAAAGAAAGAAATGTGCTGGCAGTTTGGAAGCTCTGCCCCCTGCTGCTGCCTCTTGTCAGGTGTGGGAAAACAGATGAAAGTGGGCCATGACGCCCTTTGATCCTGCCTTTTGTGTGCTAACCACATCGCAGTGCCAACACGGCACTCCAGCTGCAGGCCTTTGAGTGGGCTTTCACCCGCCCACGCTGCCAGCTCTCATGCCAACCTGTTCTGTGTTTCCAGAGGCCACGCTGAAGTGAATGAAGAATGCATGCTCGCACACTCCTCGCTCACTCTTCAAAATCTTTCTACAGCATGGGGGCTCTGGGACCCTCATTAAAGATACCATCTGCAATTGAGTTTGGACAGCATTCTCGGTCCTGTTATCCTCCTCATTCATGTGAAGGGCTGCAAATTTTTTACAATGCAACTTAATGACACGTGGTAAATATTTTATGTCTGCTGTGGCTATGGAGGAAAATCAGCAGTGTGGGCTTTCTATACATGCAATTCTGCATATCGCTGATGAATACACTTACTGTCCACTTTATAAGGTGCATCTCTGTGTCTATACTCACTGCTCATTTAATCACCTCCACTTATATGAGTGCACTTTGTACTTCTACTCTAATAATATCTACTCTGTGGTGGTCCTGATCATATAGATGGACTTTGTGGTTTTTCAATGACTTTCTGTAGTCAATCTATTTCTCTACATACTTTATTAGTCTGCTTATGTATGTTATCTGATGATCAGGACCCCCACAGAGGAGGAATTACGGTGATGGATGATTTTCAGTACTGCAGTGGTACTGACATGGTGGTGGTGTGTTGATGTTTATTGTGCTGGTATGAGTGGATCAGACACAGCAGTGCTGCTGGACAGAGAACAGTACACCAATCACAAAATACAGGTGTCTTTTCCACTCGTACCATAATCCACCAGACTTATAATACTTGCTCTGTGGGGGTCCTGATCATATAGATGGACTTTGTAGTTTTTCAGTTACATTCTGTAGTCCATCTTTCTCTACATACTTTATTAGGTCACTTAAGTATGTTCTCTGATGATCAGAACCCCCACAGAAGAAGAATTAGGGTGATGGATGATTTTCAGTACTGCAGTGATACTGACATGGTGGTGTAGGTGTGTTGATGTGTGTTGTGCTGGTATGAGTGAATCAGACACAGCAGTGCTGCTGGACAGAGAATAGTACACCAATCAGAATACACAGGTGTATGATCCACTTGTACCATCATCCACCACACTAATAATACCTGCTCTGTGGTGGTCCTGATCATTAGATGGACTTTGTAGTTTTTCAGTTACGAGTCCATCTGTTTCTCTACATATTTATTAGTCTGCTTAAGTATGTTCTCTGATGATCAGGACCCCTTCAGAGGAGGTATAAAGGTGATGGAGCATTTTCAGTACTGCAGTGATACTGACATGGTGGTGTAATTGTGTTGATGTGTGTTTTGCTGGTACGAGTGAATCAGACACAGCAGTGCTGCTGGACAGAGAACAGTACACCCATCAGAATACACAGGTGTCTGAGCCACTTGTACCATCATCCACCACCCTAAAAAAGTTGCTCTGTTGAAGCACTAGACTACATTCATAACTAGAAAAAAAGTGAACGAGTTGGAGTGTATTTTGGAAATATAGATTGAAGGTAAGAGGGGGCAGATACAGAGATTGTCCTGTAGATCAAAGTCAGTGTCTTGTACTGAATGCAGCAGCTACAGGGAGCCAATGGGGAGAGAGGAGTAGTGGAGTGACATGAGTTTACTTGGGTGGTTGAACACGAGGCGAGCTGCAGAGTTTTGAATCAGTTGTAGAGGCCTGATTGTGCAAGCTGGAAGACCAGCAAGCAAAGGGCTCATCATTGGTCGATCATCCAAACTAAATCATGCCGTTGCGATCAGATAATTAACTGAGGAATATCCAAGAGTGGATCCAAGCAGTGTGTCGATGCTTTAAAGTACATTTTAAACACATTTCGATGCATTAAGAAAACAGGGTTCATCGCATTACCAGCGAAGGTGGAGGGAAATTCTGAAACCACTATACACAGACTTTTCATTTGGAGCTCTCTTGGGTCCCTCCTTCCTGTTTGCTGGTGAATGATTTGAACCAGAGGAAAGTCATGAGCATGGAGATCTCTTCATGACTCCAGTATTTTCTGAACAGCTGTATTACAGGCTAAACCAGTACAGAGGATTAGAATGCATGAATAATGTAGAAGCACTTCTGTGGGTTTAGATATGCTCTGTGTATAATGGTGCAGATACCAATTAAGTAAGTCAAATAGAAAAGTCCTGACTAATGTATTTTCCTCACAGTAAAAAAAGAATGACAGCGATTTGAAGTATTTTTTATGGTGATGCAACATTAATATTTGTCCAACATCTGTATCTGTAAGTTTAGTTATCTCATCTCATTATCCTTTGCTTAATCCTATATTAGGGTCATGGGGCCTAGTCCCATGCCCATCCAGGGAAGAACGTTTCGGGTGCCGGACAGATACACCCAGGACAGTCCTGTTCTCATGCCTGACATGTTTTTGGACATTGAAGAGAAAACTAAAGCTCCTAGAGGAAAACTTACCCAGACAGGGAAAGAACATGCAAATTCCAAAAGATAAAGGCCTCCTGATATTCAAACCCCGGAACTTTACCTCTTGACAACAGCATATATATATACATATATATAGGCACGGTGGCTTAGTGGTTAGCATGTTCGCCTCTCGGAATCCCAATCTGGGTGGAGTTTCCATGTTTTCCCCGTGTCTACGTGGGTTTCCCCCCGGGTTCTCTGATTTCCTACTACAGTCCAAAAACTTGGATCAAGGTCAATTCATTCATTCATTCATTATCTCCCGCTTTATCCTCTATTAGGGTCGCGGTGGGGTTCCCCATGCCCATCCAAGGGAGAACATCTCGGGCGCTGGGCAGATAGACCCAGGACAGGATGCCAATCCATCGCTGGGCAGACACTCACTCACACAGACACACTCTATATGGGGCAATTTTGAGAATTCAATTGACTTGATCCATGTTTTTGGACTGTGGGAGGAAACCGGAGAACCCGGAGGAAACCCACGCAGACACGGGGATAACATGGAAACTCCACCCAGATGGGGATTCGAAGCAGGAATTCCTAGCGCTGAGAGGCGAACGTGCTAACCACTAAGCCACCGTGCCGCCTCAAGGTCAATTGAATTCTCCAAATTGCCCCATATAGAGTGTGTCTGTGTGAGTGAGTGTGCCCAACGATAGATTAGCACCCTGTTCTGGGTATATCTGCCCAGCGCCCGAGACTTCCCCGGATGGGCATGGGGAACCCCTCCACGACCCTAGTAGAGGATAAAGCGGAAGATAATGGATGTGTGTGTATATATATATATATATATATATATATATATATATATATATATATATATATATATATAACTACATATGGGCGGCACGGTGGCTTAGTGGTTAGCACGTTCGCCTCTCAGCACTAGGGATTCCCAGTTCAAATCCCCATCTGGGTGGCGTTTCCATGTTCTCCCCGTGTCCACGTGGGTTTCCTCCGGGTTCTCCGGTTTCCTCCCACAGTCCAAAAACAGGGATCAAGTCAATTGAGTTCTTCAAATTGCCCCATATAGAGTGTGTTTATGTGCGTGTCTGTGTGAGTGAGTGTGTGCTCAGCGATAGATTAGTGCCCTGTCCTGGGTGTATCTGCCCAGCACCCGAAACGTTCTCCCCTGGATGGGCATGAGGAACCACCCCGCGACCCTAATATAGGATAAAGCGGAAGATAATGAATGAATGAATAAAAACAACATATATATATATATATATATATATATATATATATATATATATATATATATATATATATATATATATATATATATATATATATGTGTGTGTGTGTGTGTGTGTGTAGTTTAGTTTTCTCATCTCATTATCCATTATCCTCATCCATATATGTTTATGAATACAGCTGCCTGTACTGAGTGATGCATGTGATTTTTTTTTTGTGTGTGTGCTGTACATAAACATATATTTATCCTCTTCTTGAATTCAGACACTTAACATGAATGTTTTACATCTGAGCTCCACATAGACTTCTGACAGCTAGCATTGTTTTTGAGCTAAAAGACTGAGCATGAAAACAGAAAGTGTGTGTGTGTGTGTGTGTGTGTGTGTGTGTGTGTGTGTGTGTGTGTGTGTGTGTGTGTGTGTGTGTGTGTGTGTGCGTGCGTGTGTGTGTATGTGTGTGAGAGCGCTGCAGGAAATGGAAAGAAAACAGAGTGTGAGTAGAAAGTCACTAAAATGTGTGAGAAAGAGAAAAGGAATGCCTGGTCGGAACTGTTTTTAGACTTGGGACGATGCTAATGATCTCAACATGTGCACGAGTCGAGAACGTTTGAAGTGCTGTTTGGGTAATGCTGTAGAGGGCTGGAAAAATCAACCGTACATAGTCCACAGGAGCTGGAGCGAACCCCAAGTCCACGTTCCATTCGAACGAAATGCCAGATTTAATGTTGGAAACCCATCCAAGCGAAACGGCCAAAGCAAATAGGAATGAACTTCACGCATTATGTCCACCTTCAACGCAAACATTGTTCTTTTTCATTCTCGTTCACTGTGAGGAACAATAGAACGGGTGCTTAGAGAGAGGAGCGACCTGTCAAACGGCAGCAGAGCATCATTTGTGTGTGTGTGTGTGTGGGGGGGGGGTTGTCGGCTAGGATTCATTAGTGCCTCTGAAACCGAAAGAAGCCAAGGAAGCGTGTGCTTTTGACACCTAGAACCGGCATGTGTTCCAGCCATTGCATATGAGATGTCTCCTGTTAATGCATATTTCATGCTAATAGGATGTGAATGAAGACGAGTGGCATGCTTCAGAGTGCATGACCAAAGTGCATATGTTTATATATAAGAGGCCATTTAAAGCCCATAGTGCTCCCTATAGTATAGTGTACACAGTGAGAGAGCCGTACATGTTCAGCCAGTTGCTGAATGAGACACGAGCATGAAATTCCACCTGACTATATAAAGATTTAAATGCCCTCTGTTTCATCAGTAACAAGGGCAAGAAAGGGTAACATTCCTACTGCATGCTGATCTGAGTGGAAGGGTCTTCTGCCCCGGTTCACCATCCCAAATAAAAAGAAGAGACTTGAATATAGATCACATATGAAGTTCATGCATTTATTTATTATCTTCCACTTAATCCTCTACTAGGGTTGCGGGGGGGTGGGGTGGGGGGGTGGGTTCCCCATGCTCATCCAGGGGTGATCATTTTAGGCGCTGGTCCGATACACCCAGGACAGGGTGCCAATCTTTTGCTGGACTCACTTACACAAACACACACAATATGGGGCAATTTAGAGCATTGAATTTACTGTGAATCCATGTTTTTCGACTGTGGGAGGAACAGGGAGAACCTAGGAGAACCCACGCAGATTGGGATTCGAACCTGGATCCTCAACGCTGAGAGGTGAAAGTGCTAACCGCTGGCAAGTCATCTTGCCACCTGCACATGATGGTATATAATGGAGTCATTGAGATTTTAAAGAAGAAATTAGGGTAGCACAATGGCATAATGGCATGTTGACCTCCAGGTTCCAATGTTCTCCTCATGTCTGCTTGGGTTTCCTCCAGGTTCTCTGGTGTCCTTCCAAAGTAAAAACACATGGATTCAGGGTAAACCAAATGCTTTAAATTGCCCCATATAGTGTGTGTGTGTTTGAGTGAATGTATGCCCTGTGCTGGGTGTATATGCACAGCGCCCGAAACGTTCTCCCCTAGATGGGCATGGGGAACCCCCCCGCGACCCTAGTAGAGGATTAAGAGGAAAATAATGGATGGATGGACTTATTTTAGCTGGAAAAATAACAAAATATAGACTTTGACCTGGAATGCCTTTGACAGAAGACTGTATGTGTTAAATTTAGCTCTGCAAGTATGTTGTTAATTACAGCGTTCCTAATTTTGCAATTGGCTTAGTGCGAGATAACAGGGAAATAATAATAAGGCAATAAACAAAAGCCACTCTTCCAGAAAATGAGCTATATATTAGTGCCTTAAAACCAGCCAAGTGGTTTGGAAAGCCTCGACGACAACCCCGGCGCCTCGCTCTGACCTGCTCTTATTTCCACGTACTGTGGATCTTGGCAGTAATTGAACGGTGCAAGCTGCTAACGGAGACAGAGACATCACGTAAGGAGAAGGAGAACAAGATGAGCTCCTATCAGACTCCGCCGAGCGTAGCCGACGCTGTCATCTATTCCGACCTCGCCTCATACAGGCTGAGATACCTCAATGAATGACAAGATCTCTCTTTCTCTACCCCCCCCCCCCTTCACCCATCTCTCTCGGTCTCCCCCGTCTTCAGTCAGTGTCCAGGAGGCATCAGTCTTGGATCACTACGCTCAATCAAAGCTTGGTCAGGAAAGGGGTGCATAATGTGACAGAGACAATGTCTCTTTGATGCCGCTCTGTCAGCCATGTGGAAGCCGAGCCAGACGCTCCCGGTTTAAGATAGACAGAGAGCAAAAGTGCTCATGTGGGTATGTATTTATCGCTTTATGGGGACCTGTGAGAGCTTTGCTTTCATACTAATTTACCTGAAATTACATACTGTGTCTGTGTGTGTGTATATATATATATATATTCATAATGCTTTATAACATTAGTCATACATCTCTGTTAATGTACATCCATCCGTCCATTATTTTCTGCTTAATCCTATATTAGGGTCGCGGGGGGGGTTCCCCATGCCCATCCAGGGGCAAACGTTTTGGGCCTTGGGCAGATACACCCAAGACAGGGCGCCAATCCATCACTGGGCACACACTCACTCACACAGACACACAAACGCATTCTATATGGGGCAATTTAGAGCATTCAATTTACATTGAGGCGGCACGGTGGCTTAGTGGTTAGCACGTTCGCCTCTCAGCGCTAGGGATTCCCGGTTCGAATCCCCATCTGGGTGGAGTTTCCATGTTCTCCCCGTGTCTGCGTGGGTTTCCTCCAGGTTCTCCGGTTTCCTCCCACGGTCCAAAAAACATGGATCAAGTCAATTGAATTCTCCAAATTGCCCCATATAGAGTGTGTATGTGTGAGTGAGTGTGTGCCCAGCGATGGATTGGCGCCCTGTCCTGGGTCTATCTGCCCAGCGCCCGAGATGTTCTCCCCTGGATGGGCATGGGGAACCCCACCGCGACCCTAATAGAGGATAAAGCAGGAGATAATGAATGAATTTTCATTGAATCCATGTTCTTGGACTGTAGGAGAAAACCGGAGAACCTGGAGGAACCCCACACGGACACAGGAAGAACATGGAAACTTCACGCAGATTGGGATTCGAACTGGGAATCCCTAGCACTGTGAGGTGAATGTGCTACAAATACAGATACACCCAGGACAGGACGCCAATCTATCACTGGGCAAACTAACTCACACACACACACACACACACACACACACACACACACAACCACACACTATATGGGGCAATTTAGAGCATTCACTTTACCTTGAATCCATTTTTTGGACTGTGGGAGAAAACTCTGTGTTACCTTGATGCATATATATCTTAATCGGTTTTACACCACCATGTAACGTGTGCATGTACTCCCTGCTTGTTCTTGTCGTGTTTACTTAACCTTGTTCTCGATGTAAGTCACACTCTTGTAATCTTCCAACTGTGTCCAATGCAAAGCATCTTTAAGATGCATGAAGCGATGTCAAAGGGGGAAGGTTTGGGTTGTATGGCATATGAGTAATTACTGTCCAACTTCATGTTTAGACAGCTACATACATACACACACGGGAGAACCATCACATTTAGAGTGCTTTAAAAGATAATGGCTTTGTTAATGGCTCAAAAAAAGTGGGGCATTACATTTTGAACAACCCTCTAATATATATATATATATATATATATATATATATATATATATATATATATATATATATATATATATATATATATATACCCCATCCATTATATTCTACTTTATCCTCTACTAGGGTCGAGGGGTGGTGGTTCCTCATTCCCATCCAGGGGAGAATGTTTCGGGCACTGGGCAGCTACACCCAGGACAGGGTGCCAATCTACCACTGGGCACACATTCACTCACACAGACACAAACACACTCTCTATGGGGCAATTTTGGAGAATTCAATTAACCTTGATCCATGTTTTTGGACTGTGGGAGGAAACCAGAGAACCCGGAGGAAACCCTGAGAGAGGAACGTGCTAACCACTAAGCCACCGTGCTGCCCATATACTGTATATATAAATATATGATGTATTATTATATATGATTAGCAGCTTCGTTAATGTACAATTATTTGTAAGTAGGTTACACCTTAAGAAGTATTGATATTATAAATGTAATTAAACTTTTAAACGGAGGTTAACAGCTTCTCTACCTGTAGAGATGCCCCGAACAAAATCTCATTATTCACTGACTGCAGTTTTACATTATCTGATTACTAAAGTGCTTTTAAACCTGGTGATCGAATCATTGCCAAAATCAGATTCTTGCAGTGATCAGATTATTCTTTTCGTGTAAATGCACTCAGTGTGGAAACATGTAACAAGACAGAGCTCGCCGAAATAGAGATGTTAGAGAAAAGTTGGACGTTTCATGAAAAAGTCTGTGAAGAATAAAATCAGGGTTTGCTGAGATTCTGTTGGGGTTACGAAGCGGGATTATGCATTTTCATCCAGCGTGTGTGGGGTGCATGTGTGAGAGTGAGAGAGGGAGTGCGAGAGTGACGAGAGGAGGTGTGGATCAGCAGTCATGCCACAGCTGTATTATATGTAATCCCACTGCTGACCTCCAGGTCATCACTGTTTGATTAATTGGTCCCTATTTTAATTAGCACAGCCCTTCACGACCACCTGAATCGAATGAAAATGTGTGACTGGAATGTAATGAAAGAAGAAAGCATCATGGGCACTTTGGAATGATCGTCCTATTTCATTTTGTTTGCTGATACTTCGGGTCTAACTCCATTCACCGAGCTTCTATTCCATCAGACAAATTAAATATAATGATGACAGAAGCAAATATGCACACGATCTTATCGTATATATCCAGAATAATGAACACACACTATATTACCAAACATACTGAAACACCACCACCTTACTCTCCTGATGTGAAGCACTGATGGGCCGTCAGGGTCTGCAAAGCCTGCTCTGCTGGCCTAAAATAATATCTGAATCAGATGTTAATTATATTTTGTCCATGAATACTTATTAGGGGTGGCACGGAGGCTTAGTGGTTAGCACGTTCGCCTCTCAGCGCCAGGGATTCTAAGTTTGAATTCCAATCTGAATGGAGTTCCCATGTTCTCCTCGTGTCTGGGTGGGTTTCCTCTGGATTCTCCGGTTTCGTCCCACAGTCCAAAAACATGTATCAAGGTCAATTGAATTCTCCAAATTGCCCCATATAGAGTGTGTTTGTGTGTACATCTGTCTGAGTGAGTGTGTGCCCAGCGATGGGTTGGCGCCCTGTCCTGGGTGTATCTGCCCAGCGCCCGAAACGTTCTCCCCTGGTTGGGCATGGGGAACCCCTCCCCCCGCGACCCTAGTAGGGGATAAAGCAGTAAATAATGGATGGATGGATACTTATTAGGGGTGGCATGGTGGCTTAGTAGTTAGTACATTCACCTCTCAGCGCTAGGGATTCCAGGTTTGAATCCCAATCTGGGTGGAGTTTCCATGTTCTCCCCGTGCCTGCGTGGGTTTCCTCCGGGTTCTCCGGTTTCGTCCCTCAGTCCAAAAACATGGATCAAGGTCAATTGAGTTCTTCAAATGTGTGAGTGAGTGTGTGCCCAGTGATAGATTGGCGCCCTGTGCTGTATCTGCACAGCGCCCGAAACGTTCTTCCCTGGGGGATCCCCCCCCGTAACGGATTAATGGAGTACTTATCAAATAATCTCAAATGCTGTGTCCGCTTCCTTTCATAGCATCTCCCCCAGTTACATCCATATGTCCATCCCTCCAACCATTAATCCTCGTTTAGGGTTGCGAAGGGTTTCCCATGCTCACCAGAGAAGAACATTTCGGGCGCTGGGCAGATACACCCAGGACAGTGTGCCAATCCATCACTGGGCATACACACTCACACAGCTTATTTAAAGCTCATTAAAAGGCTCGATGCTGGAAAGGTAATTGGCTTCAGATGTACCTGCAGGTTCAGCGTATCACAGGTGCATCTGAGCCACATCGCATCACCGCCATGCACTCCACTGAACGTGAACAATTACAGCTTCCACTCTTCTGGAAAGTCTTTCTATGAGATTTCGCAGTGTGTCTGTAGCAACTTTTGCCCGTTCACCCAGAAAAGCATTTATGATGTCAGCCACTAAAGTTAGACAAGATGGCCTGGTTTGAAATCTCAGTTCCAGTTCATGTGTTTGATGGGTTTGTGGTCAGGGCATGTGTGGGCCAGCCAAGTTCTTCCACACCAGTGTCTCACAAGTATGTCCTAAAAGACTTTGCACAAGGACAAGAAATAAATAAATCTGAATTAATCTGAATCTGAAATGCTGAATTAATACTTAAGTGATTTATAAAGTAAAAACATGGATCAAGGTCAACTGAATTCTCCAAATTGCCCCATATAGAGTGTGTGAGTGGGTACCCAGTGATTGGTTGGCGCCCTGTCCTGGGTGTATCTACCCAGCGCCCGAAACATTCTCCCCTGGCATAAGGTAAAGTAGTTTAAAAGTAGTGTGTATCTCCCCAGGGTGTATCTACCCAGCGCCCGAAACGTTCTCCCCTGGCATAAGGTAAAGTAGCTTAAACAATAACACGGACGGGGCAGCACGGTGGCCAACCGCATGTTCTCCTCTCAGCACTAGGTATTCCCGGTTCGAATCCCAATCTGGGTGGAGTTTCCATTTTCTCCCTGTGTCCGCGTAGGTTTCCTCCGGGTTCTCAGGTTTCCTAAAAAAATATCTGAATCAGATGTTAATTATATTTTGTCCATGAATACTTATTAGGGGTGGCACGGAGGCTTAGTGGTTAGCACGTTCGCCTCTCAGCGCCAGGGATTCTAAGTTTGAATTCCAATCTGAATGGAGTTCCCATGTTCTCCCCGTGTCTGGGTGGGTTTCCTCTGGATTCTCCGGTTTCGTCCCACAGTCCAAAAACATGCATCAAGGTCAATTGAATTCTCTATATTACCCCATATAGAGTGTGTCTGTGTGAGTGAGTGTGTGCCCAGCGATGGATTGGCACCCTGTCCTGGGTGTATCTGCCCAACGCCTGAAACGTTGGGGAACCCCCCGTGACCCTAGTAAATGATAAAGCGGAAGATAATGGATGGATGGATGGATGGATGGATAACACGGACTAATAATCTGTATAGAGAAATAATGTGTAATTGTAGAACTTCAACTTGCATCTACATAAAAGTGGGACTGATCAATACACAATGAGAGTAAATTAAAAAGGCGAACATACCAAAGTGGCCTGTAAGTGTTAACAATGTAACATATGGCAAAAATAGAGAGAGAGAGAGAGTATTTGTTCTTTTTATAGCAATGGTTTATTTGCACCACGCTGGCTCTCTCTCTCACTCTCTCTCTCTCTCTCTCTCTCTCTGTGTGTGTGTGTGTGTGTGTGTGTGTGTGTGTGTGTGTGTGTGTGTGTGTGTGTGTGTGTGTGTGTGTGTGTATGCACCTTTATACTTAATCATGTTTTAAACCATCACACATTCGCTGTATTAGTGGGACAGATTTATTTTCAAACCCTGGTAGTGCTCACAGTGCCCTCTAGTGCATAAACAGATCATTGCACACATTCAGCAGAAGAAAACATGCCAAAGTCATGTCAGGATTTCACAGCCTTTCATTCAGACTGAGTGTGCAGAGGTATATAGAGCCTCCATCGTTTCTCAGTTATGCCGGCTCCCCATCCACCCAGTCTGGTGTAGTTATGTAGGATTGTATATAAAGTAATAACAACTGTAGATTAGTTTTCATATCTGTAGCATTGCACTGCTACTATTTGCACCATTGATGTTTCTGCTCCTCTGCATTGCATTTGGTTATTTTCCAGAGGGACTTACAAGTATCCCATGGTTGGGGTCAGGGCACAGGGTTTCCACAGCACCACCTGGAGCAATGAGGATTCATAGTCTTGCACAAGGATGTACATTGGTAAATTGAGTGGACCTGGGATTTGAACTCACAACCTTCAGATTGATGGTTGCAGTGTTTTTTTATCAAGTGTGTGTACTTATATGTGTGTGTGTGTGTATATATATATATATATATATATATATATATATATATATATATATATATATATAGGGCACAGTCCAAAATCATGGATCTAGGTCGATTGAATTCTCCATATTACCCCATATACAGTGTGTCTGTGTGAGTGAGTGTGTGCCCAGCGATGGATTGGCACCCTATCCTGGGTGTATCTGCCCAGCGCCCGAAACTTTATATATATATATATATATATATATATATATATATATATATATATATATATATATATATATATATATATATATATATATATATATATATATATTAAAAGCCTTTAAAGGCATGAAAATATCTGAGTCACAGACTGATGTTACTTTGTCCATACTTATTAACGTAAGTCCACTCTGTCCATTCCCCGTTTTCCCCGATTTCACTGCTTCCAAACATTTAACCAATCACATTTCAGCATCACTCATTGCCATGTTTTAAATGCTTCTCCTAAGCCATCAGAATGAAGTTTGCAGCGCGGTAGCAATAAATACAATTACTTACTGTTTTTATTAAAAGTTAAAAGTTACTTAACTATAAAAATATACTTAAGCACCAGCTTGAGGGTATAGAGTACACCTCCCAAAAGTGTCTCACCTGAGGTATCTTTATTTATAAGATACAGGAACTGGCTGTTTTCACAGATTGAATTGTATAAGAAGCTGAAACATTGAGGCATTAAAATCGACTCCACACTTTTCTGTCTTTTCCAGTGCCGCTGCAGTGTGCCTGTTTCCGTTTCTCACTCCCTCCTCACTCTGCATCACGTCTCGATTTAAGTTCCAGCTCACAGAACGTTAGTGGGATTTCCGGCAGGTGCGTCAATTATCTTCATCATATTCTCAGCTCTGCCTGAAACTGCAGCTGGACCATCTGCACCGCACCTACAGTGACTCACATTCATTTGAGATTGTGAACAACTCATGGCTTACATGAAGGTAAGAAGGCTTTTATGCATTGTCCCCATGCCAGCAGTGGGCCATCAGGGTTACTGGACACTAATGTACATTATTCACAAACTGACACTGTTACACAGGCGTTTATTTACTGGCCCTTTAAGTTCTGGCTCCGTTTAGTTACGTTCACTCAGTAGGGAGTCGACTCTTATTGATTCATTTACGGTTCTTCAGAGATTTAACAGCGTTACTTGAATAAAGTTTCCCTCCTCTGGATTTTATGGTTAACTCGCCTCAGCGTTCAAACTCATACTCCAACAACAAATATATACAATATTCATCTCATTATCTTCCACTTGATCCTCTACTAGGGTTCCCCGTGTCTATCCAGGGCAGAACATTTCAGGCGCTGGGTGGATACACCTTGGACAGGGCACACATTTACTTACACACACACACGCACACTGACAATATATAGAGGCAATTTTGCAGCCATTATACCTTGAATTCTTGTTTTTGGACTGTGGGAGGAAACAGCAGAACCCGGCCAAAACCCATGCAGATACGGGGAGAACATGGAAACTTCACCCAGATCAAGATTCGAGCCTGGATCCCCAGCGCTGAGAGGCAGATATGTTAACCACTAAGCCACCATGTCACCCTAATTTTTAAGTTACATCTCATCTTCCACTTATACACCCAGATACACCAGAGATCAGGGTGCCAATCGATCACTGGGCTCGCACTCACTTACACAAACACACACACACACGCACACACACCTCAAACCCATGTTTTTGGATTGTGTTAGAAAACCGGAGAACCCGGCGGAAACCTATGCAGACACAGGGAGAACATGAAAACTCAGATCAAGATTCAAACCTGGATTCCCACCGCTGAGAGGTGGGCATGTTAACCACTAAGCCACCGTGCTGCCCTTTTGCAGTATTTAATAAAATTTTTAATGTAATTTTGAAAAATATACTGAATTTGTGAAGAACAGCGTGTACTTTTTCATATGAATATGCAAATGTAAGACACCTAAATTATTATGATGATGGCATTTAAATTATATCATTAATATTTAGATTGCTAAAGCGAGACTTGAGTAGTCAGGGTGTAGTGTTATCAGTCTGCAGGTTGGGGGTTGAATCCGTACGTCCACCAGGCTGCCAGTGCAGGCACTTGAGCAGGGTCATTAACCCTTACTGCTCCAGGGCCCCTGCTCTCTGACCCCAACAATCAAGCAGGGAAATGCAACAAGAAGAATTTTGATGTGCTATAGCCCATGTGTGTTTATATATACTGTATATATATATATATATATATATATATATATATATATATATATATATATATATATATATATATATATACACACACACACACCATACGAGTCACAATATGTAGTTACGAGTGCAGTTTATCGTCTTATCATATAGATGGACATTGTAGTTTTATAATTTCATACTGTAGTCCATCTGTTTTCTTTGTTTTTGTTAGTCCCCTGTTGGTTATCTGTCTCTATTGGTCAGGAACATCACAGAACAGGTACCATTTGGGTGGTGGATTGTTTATTGTCAGTTCTGCAGTGACATTGATGTGGTGAGGGAGTTTTAATGCAAATAATACCAAATAATACCTGCTCTGCGGTGGTACTATTGGGGTCCTGACCATTAGAGAACAGAGTAAAGGGGATGTGCACAGTATGTCATGTAGTCCAGCAATTCTTAATTGATGGTTTGTGACCTATTTTTGCATAATATTGGATAATTTCTGTGTGGGTCGCGGACAGCTTGTTGAAACTAAATACATTAAAATAACACAAATAAATGAATGCTCATCTAATTTTGTACTCATCTTTTGTCTTGGAAAAAAGAAACAGAGATAGGCATGTGTCAGATGAGCACAGCATTCTTATTGCCATGGTAACCACCAATCATTCGCCTTCTCTTTAAACTTGTGGTGATGTTTGAAGGCAAGATGTCAAAATGCAAATATTACCCGGAGTATCTGGATTTTTCGTTCATTGAGGGAAAGTTTCTCGGTTCCTTAAAAGAATTGCTCTTTATTTTACTTTGCATGTGTATGCAGTTTTTAAATGGGTTTGTAAAGGCAAATTTTTAATTAAATCAATTTATTTTTTGTATTCTATAAAAGTGGGTTGCGACTTAATAACTATGAGAAAATGTGGGTTAAGAAGAGACCAGTTAAGAACCCCTGAAGTAGTCCCCAAACACATGGACGACCGTCTGGAATTGTACAACTATAAAGTCCGTCTTTACAGTAAGTGGAACGTGTGTTGTTCTCTCATGTGTAAGTCACTTTGGATAAAAAAAAAATGAATGAAAATGAATGACTAAATGTAATTTAAATGTAACTGATAACATGGACAAATTTTGACTGTATATACATAAGTATATATCTGAGAAAATCAAACCCTGGACCAATCAACAGGTTAGACATTTACACACCAAATTATGAAATTATGTACTGGGGCGGCACGTGGTTAGCACGTTCACCTCTCAGCGCTAGCGATCCAGGTTTGAATCCCAATCTGGGTGGAGTTTCCATGTTTCCATGTAGATTGGCACACTGTCCCTGGTGTATTTGCCCAGAAACTGAAATGTTCTCACCTGGCTGAGCATGGGGAACACCCCCTCCCACAGCCCTAGTGGAGGATTAAGCGTTCCCTATTCAGCGCTGGGGATCAAGGTTTGAATCCCAATCTGGGTGGAGGTTCCATGTTCTCCCCGTGTCCCATTGGCTACCTCCGGGTTCTCCGGTTTCCTCCCACAGTACAAAAACATGGATTTAAGGTCAATTAAATGCTCTAAAATGCCTCATATAGTGTGTGTGTGTGTGTGTATGTGAGTGAGTGTTACCAGTGATAGGTTGGTGCCGTGTCCTGGGTGTTAATTAATTAATTATTTACTGGGTGGATTACTGGTTAGCATGTTCTCCTCAAGTTGCCGTGTTCTCCCCGTGTCCACATGGGTTTCCTCCGTGTTCTCTGGTTTCCTCCCACAGTCCAAAAACATGAATTCAAAGTAAATTAAATGCTCCAAAGAGTGTGTTCATGTGTGTCTCTGTGTGAGCCCAGTCATAAATTGGTGCCCTATCCTGAGTGTATCTGCCCAGCGCCCGGAACATTCTGGATGGGCATGGGGAACCCCCCCACGACCCTAGTACAGGATAAAGCGGAAGACAATGGGTGGAATTATTTACTGGAATGGCTGTAAGTTATGCAGCGACACACAGAAGTCTGTTCCATAGTCACCTGTATCTCAGAAAAAAGACATTAAAAGAGCTCAAAAGCAGTTTCACAGTGGAAGTGTTTGTGCTCTGATCGAGTAGGCATTCAGGTGGTTCGTCTGGTTGAGGTATATTTTAAGTCTTCACGTCAGAGTCGGACTCTGCATGCGAAGCACGCGTGAAACGATGCCCACACACCAGCGGGATTCTTGATGGTAAACTGATCTGCAAAACTGAAATGTCTCCCAAGGTGAAAGCTGCCAACGTTGTAAGAGGAGATTAGTTTGTCAGCTATGCACAGATACATCATGGGTGAACGAGCACTGATATATGCTCAGGTACAACACAGAGGAGCAGCATGTTGCGTTTAAACCATTAAAAATGCGTATCTATCACAAATCTCACACACAGTTTAAAAAAAGGGACATTTTATTATTAAATCTCACATTTTAAACTTAAAAAGGTCAAGTCTGAATATGCCAGATGGAGCCGGTGTCTTAACTGGATTTGTTTTTGGAAAATGCCTGAGAGAAATGCCTTTTCATACTAATTAGAAAGCGTATTTTTCTCGATTACTCTACGTACTGATCGATGAGGAATATCGTACGCGGTTGAGGGGAAATCCATTGTGGACAACCTGCAGACAGGAGTGTCGTTGGGGGGAACAGTGGCGTGAGGGAAATTGACCGATCTGAAGTGTAACCACTGTTGAACGGTCACAGACTCAGACATGAGACTCATTTTCTGCTCAATTAATTCGGTATGACATTGTAAAAGTCTTCACTTCCAAAAGGCAAGTAGGGACTTCGTAATTGTTTCGCTTTCGCCCGCTTTCACTCGTCTAATGTCGCTACAGCATGCATGTATTTTTATTCCACGACTTTGGAATTATTGCAACGTTTGTTTTGAAACACCAGAAGTTCTGCAGTAAAGTTAAAAAAAAAAATAATAATAAATATATATATATATATATATATATATATATATATATATATATATATATATATATATTTTACAATATATAAGGTGTGGGCTGCACGGTGGCTTAGTGGTTAGCACGTTCGCCTCTCAGCGCTAAAGATTCCCGGTTCGAATCCCAATCTGGGGATTGAGTTTCCATGTTCTTCCCGTGTCCGTGTGGGTTTCCACTGGGTTCTCCAGTTTCCTTACACACAGTTTTCCTCCAAAGACATGGATCAAGGTCAATTGAATTCTCCGAATTGCCCCATTTGGATTGTGTGTGTGTGTCTGTGTGAGTGAGTGTGTCCAGCGATAGATTGGCGCCCTGTCCTCGGTGTATCTGCCCAGCGCCCGAAAAGTTCTCCACTGAATGGGCATGGGGAACCCCACCGCTGGAATCCCCAGTGCTGAGAGGCGAACATGCAAACCACTAAGCCACCGTGCCACCCTTATAATAAAAGTTGTTTATTTAATGTTTTGATTGGTCATAATTAACATACAGGGCGGCACGGTGGCTTAGTGGTCAGCACATTATTCTCTCAGCTCTAGGGATACAGGTTCGAATCCTTATCTGGGTGAGTTTCCATGTTTTCCCCATGTTCGAGTGGGTTTCCTCCCACAGTCCAAAACCACATGGTGTTCTCCGGCATGCTCACATATTTTACCAGCATGCCTTGCCCCGTGACAGGATTACTTATAATAGCCTCATTTTATGTATTATATTAATACAATAACTTAAGTAAAAGGGTCAGACTTTTTTGTTCATCACTGATCATTTCATATTTTTTCTTGGTCTTCTACATCTGATCTTGACCTCTACAGTATTACTGAAGTGCTATTGTGATAACATGTCACACTCTAGAAACCTTAATCATCTTTAAGAGGCACATACCTGAGCATTGATTACTTTATGAGCTGCTTAAAGGAGTGCGTAATTGCTGAGTAATAATAACACAAAGTGTAAAGAATCATAGAATTCAAAAAGCTTAGAGATTGGATTTGGCTGCTAGTTCCTCATTACAGCCGACATGCTTCAAACCTGATTTACCAATAAAGCTATGAGACCGGGTGCCAAAAATAAAGTAATGCTACACCAAACTTGTGTACAGCTCACCTATGAATATTATCATTCATTCATTCATTCATTATCTTCTGCTTTATCCTCTATTAGGATATTAGGGGTTCCCCATGCCCATCCAGGGGAGACGTCTCGGGCGCTGGGCAGATAGACTCAGGACAGGGCGAATATTATCATAACTTCATTATTATAACATTATTGTTATCCAATGTTTATTATCCACCGTTTTTGTCCAGCTTTCTTCTCTTGCAATTGTTGACCTATCGAAATGATTTTCACCGGACACTTCGGACAATTCGATCGAAGATTTTTTTAAGCCTGAACCTGCAAAAAACAAGCTGAAGCAACAGTGGCTAGAAAAAACTACCTGGTGTTGTTGGCCTGTAACGAAGAAAACTTGTGAGGACCAAGACTTAGTGGGCAGATTTGCGTGTGCATATATATATATATATATATATACATATACATATACATACATATATAGGGCGGCTTGATGGCTTAGTGGTTAGCATGTTCTCCTCTCAGCACTAGGGATTCCCGGTTCGAATCCCAATCTGAGTGGAGTTTCCATGTTCTTCCCGTGTCCGTGTGGGTTTCCTCCGGGTTCTCCGGTTTCCTCCCACAGTCTAAAAACTTGGATCAAGGTCAATTGAATTCTCCAAATTGCCCCATATAGAGTGTGTCTATGTGAGTGAGTGTGTGTCCAGTGATAGATTGGTACCCTATCCTGGGTGTATATATACAGTATGTATGTCCATTTTTCCAAAATTAGATAAGCTGATTTAGTTTGGGTGGCACGGTGGCTTAGTGGTTGGTTAGTACAATCGCCTCTCAGCGCTGAGGATCTAGGTCCATACTTGGTTTCCATGTTCCTTCCGTGTCCGTGTGGGTTTCCTCCCGGCTCTCCTGTGTACTCCCACAATCCAAAAACATAAATTCAAGGTAAATAAATTTTTTTTAATTGCCGTGTCATGGTGCCTTAGTGGCTTAGCACATTCGCCTATCAGCACTAGGGATTCCCGGTTCGAATCCCCATCTGGGTGCAGTTTCCATGTTCTCCCCGTGTCTGCGTGGGTTTCATCTGGGTTCTCCGGTTTCCTTCCACAGTCCAAAAACATGGATCAAGTCTATTGAGTTCTCCAAATTGCCCCATATAGAGTGTGTATGCGTGCGTGTCTGTGTGAGTGAGTGTGTGCCCAGCGATAGATTGGCGCCCTGTCCTGGGTGTATGTGTGTGTGTATATGTATGTGTGTGTCTGTTGATCCACTCGGGTGTTTTTGCCTCTGTCTACCCTGTGGGTGTTGCTCCAATGTTAGTTATAGATTATCATGGAAAAGGTGTTAAAAGTCCCTATTAGTATAGTACTTGGAGACCATTACAATATTATATGTGGAGATATAAACACTGCTATACATTACTTATGGGTTTTACCACTGTGACTTATCCCAGCACAAAGGAGTGTAAAGAAGTGAGTGTATATTACCCTTTTTATGGGGCTACATGGTTCTGTTTCAGGCAGCAGGTCTGTCGGCTTTTCCCTCTCACATGATTCAGAAAAATATGACCTTTTTATTATTGTAAAGGTCACTACTATTTCTTTCCACCAGTAAATCTGTCTGTCTGCATATGTTGGTGCCTCTCGTCTTCCTTTCCTCATTCTTCTTCTCCTAAATTGAATGATTTTAATTTTGAAAATGGCTACTGGCTGCATTCAGCCCTCAGCCTGTAAAGCACTGAGGTCATTCAAGGATACGCTGACGCCAGCCCAAAGTGGAAACTTTCACTTCTCCATATTATAACTTTTTTTTTGGTTCCTTCACAATGGAAAATGTCATCTAAGACTTACCACTTGGCGGCTTAGTAGTTACGTTCGCCTCTCATTGCTGTGGATCCTGGTTCAAATCCCAATCTGGGTGGGTTCCATGTTCTCCCCGTGTCCATGTAGGTTTCTTCCAGGTTCTCTGGTTTCTTCCCACAGTCTAAAAACAAGGATTCAAGGTAAAATGAATGCTCTAAATTGCCTCATATAGTGTGTGTTTGTGTGAGTGAGTGTGCCTAGAGATAGATTGGCTGTTGCCTATTTTTGGTCCCATTAACTTGCAGTATTTTTAAATAGATATCAACCCCATTCCAATTCAAAACTGTCCCGTCCATTGATGTGACAACGGCTTATAGATATCCTATTATCCGGCCACGCACATCTTGTTTACTGTATTGCTTGGAAATACGTATGCACTGTGCCCACTACAGCCACACTGCAAAAAAATTTACATTTTCTTCAGGAAATGCACCTCTCTAGTTAATTCATTCATTCATTCATCTTCCACTTAATCCTCTATTAGGGTCGCGGAGGGGATGCCCATTCAGGGGAGAACGTTTCGGCCACTTGGCAGATACACCCAGGAGCACATCATAGGGGTATCATTTATTCATTCATTCATTCATTCATTTAGTATCTTCTGCTTAATCATCTGTAAGGGGGAAGGGGGGGGTTCTCATGTCATTCCAGAGGAGAACGTTACAGCCGCTCTGCAGATACACCCAGGACAGGGCGCTAATCTATCACTGGGCACACACTCATTCACACACACACAAACACACTCTATATGGGGCAATTTGGAGCATTCCATTTACTTTGATCCATGTTTTTGGACTGTGGGAAGAAAACCAGTGAACCCAGAGGAAAACCACATGGACACGGGGAGAACATGGAAACTCCACTCAGATTGGGATTCGAACCAGGAATCCCTAGTGCTGAGAGGCGAACGTGCTAACCACTACACCACCGTGCCGCCCCCTTCAGATTCCAGCATAATTAATAGTCAAATCTGCTTTAAATGCTTTAAAGGGAAAATCCATGACCTCAAAGAGAAAATATTAGTCAAACGTTCTGTCATTCACAAATCAGATCAAGATGGATTACTGTATCTGCTTTCGTTTTGTGGCTCGTGGACTTTCACAGAACTGCAAACCTGGTCCAAGACATGTGCCACAACTTTAAACAAGGTTTCCTGCCCCGAGCACGAGCTGCGGATAAAAGTCATTACAGCGGGCTGAGTTTCTTTATCCTTCAATGGTAGAATCTGATGTGCATTAGTGACAGTGAGAAATGACCTGTTGGAAATACAATACAGCACTTGAGGACTAACGGGTAGATGATGGAAAGAGGATGGGCAGCTCTCTCTCTCTTTCTCTCTCTCTTTCTCTCTCTCTCTCTCTCTCGCTCTCTCTTATTCCCTTCCTCTCTCTCTCTTTCTCTGTATGACACCACCGCCTCAATTTGGGTTCAATTCCAAGTTGTGATGCGAACAACTGCTTCTGTTCTGTGTGGAGTCTGCAGGTCCTCCCTGTGCCTGAGTGGATGGATGGATGGATGGAGTGAGAGTTCGGGCTTGGCGATGGAAGCCAAGGTTAGGAGCCACAACCCTAATTCTTCTGCCGTAATTTGGGTTCAATTCCAAGCGGTGCTTATGTTCTGTGTGGAGTCTGCATGTCCTCCCTGTGCCTGAGAGGGATGGGGGTGGTGGTGGTGGGGGTTACCACCATGGTAACCCCCACCACCACCCCCCTTGACCAAAGTATAGGATTAAGCAGAAGATAAAGAATGGATGGATAATTATTTGTAAGTGATACATTCTATATTTATAGAATAACTGTGCATTAGAACATCCATCCATCCATCCATTATCTTTTGCTTTATCCACTATTAGGGTCACCGGGGGTTCCCCATGTCCATCCAGGGGGGAACGTCTCGGGCGCTGGGCAGATACACCCAGGACAGGGCGCCAATCTATTGCTGGGCACACACTCACTCAGACACACACACACAGACAAACACACACATACACATTCTATATGGGGCAATTTGGAGAATTCAATTGACCTTGATCCATATTTTTTGGACTGTTGGAGGAAACCCACACGGACACGGGGAGAACATGGAAACTCCACCCAGATTTGGATTGGAACCGGAATCCCTAATGCTGAGAGGAGAACATGCTAACCACTAAGTCACCATGCCTCCCGCATTAGAACATGTAGAACTTTTTATACATGATACATTTGATCTTTTAAAAAAGAAATATCAAGCAATAAATCATGAAATTAGACAAAGGATTCTGAAACTTTCGCATAAGACTGGATGAAGTCTGTGTGTGTGTGTGTGTGTGTGTGTGTGTGTGTGTGTGTGTGTGTGTGTGTGTGTGTGTGTGTGTGTGTGCTCGCTTCGCCTCAGCGTGAAGCGTGGTGGGATTGATCTCTTGATCGTAAACAAATTGATCTTTTGCCTTGTAAGAAAACAAACTTCTCTGTTTGCCAGCCCGCAGATCTGAAAGTGAGGTTTGAATGCAGAAGCTGATGTACTGGTATAGATCCAACACGTTCTGCTTTAGGGTATTGACCGTCATTTGGTGAGTCATTCGGAAATGTGATGAGCATTTGCTCAGAGATTATTTCCAAATTGCCTGCTTACACACTTAATCTTCACTTTAAAGTATGGTCCATTTGACTATAGCTTTATTTGAGGAACTAATGTGATGTACTTTTGGATTACAGGAGAAAAGCAGCATTCAATAAAGCATCTGCCTTAACTTCAGTCCCCTGTTGCCAAACCTTTTAGAAGCAGGACGGAGAAATGTGGTTGTCGATATCCAATACCAGTACTCTACACCAATACTAGATGTGCTCTCAGTGGTGGCGGGCGAGCACTGTCCCTCCTGTTCTAGCACAGGAACAGTTAGTCTATGACTAGATATCTCTCGGCTTTTAAAAATCGGGACAGGACCATGTTTCATGAAGTGTGTCGTCAGCTTCCTATGATGTTGCATGAGCTGTGACTTCTACAGTTGAAGCTGTTGCCATCATGTGACTTTTCTGCCCTCTTACCTCCACCATGAGATGATGCCATGTATATCCCAGTATACAACATATTGTGCATTGGTCTAAAGCCAATTCTTAGTGTGTCAGCTCAGCAAGATGCTGTCTGGAGGAATGGATAGATGGATAGATGGAAATATTGATGGATGGATGAACGGATGATGGATGAATGGAGCGAGACAATGAGAGTTGTTGATGGAAGCCAGGGTTAAGAACAACCCTGATTGTGTTATTGCTGCCTTTGTTATTGCTGACTTGTGTTGATTTAAGAAGTAAAAGATGATGCCAGCATGGAGGTTTGTAACCATTCTCAATCACTGGAATTTGGTATGTTCTTGCTGTGTTCATAAAAACGCCGTTTAGTGGGCTTTTAAATACACTCAGTGAGAAGATCTCAATTAGATATTTTAGTGGCAGTGTATTCGAATGTACAGTATAGATTTAGTTGTTGGTGAAGGTGTTGTTATTTATACCTTAATTATGTAATTAAGCTGATGCTTTCATCCAAAATATGGGTACAGAACACAGGGACAACCATACATCATTGTCCCGGGGCAATGATAGTTAAAGCCGTTGGGACTCCATTGGTAACTTCAGTGGACCTGGGATTTAAACCCACAATCTTAAGACTGTTACCCCAACACTCTACAGAACTACCACACCCATAACCCAATCCTAAACCTTTAACCATTTCTGTCTTCTCCATAAGTTTGCGTTTGTGACTTTTATTTCCCAGACCCAAACTTTGAAAAAAAAATAGTCTAGCTGAAAGGTCACCTCATAATTTGTTACAATACATGAAAGCAGGTCTTTTTAAAACACCAGAGCTTGTACCTTAATAATGCCGAAAAGTTGTAAGGTCAGTGAATACACAAAAAGGCTGAGTGAACTTTTTAATGAATGTTTGAATGGATTCCAGTCATTTTCCCTCACTTCCTAATTTCATTATCTCCTGCCCTTGAAAATGAATTAAATGGTTGTTTTAAATGATGGACTCAAGATCTAAATGAATAGCAAGTTGGACTTTTTGGGTTCATTTTATTTTTAGCACCAAATCTTTGCACATTTCAAAAACTTGTGTCATTTACTTGGTTAGAAGTTCTAATAAATATAAAAGCGACATTAATATTTTCCTGGGCGCCATGGTGGCTTTGTGGTTAGCACATTCACCTCAGCACTGGAGATCCAGGTTTGAGTCCCAATCTGGGTAGTGTTCTCTTCATGTCTGCATGGGTTTCCTCCAGGTTCTTTGGTTCTTAAGCAATCCAAAGAACTGCAACAAAGTGCTCATTAATGAAAAAAAAAATCATGAATTAACAAGTATGTGGCACAGTGGTGTAGTGATTATCATGTCTTATAATTAAGTCTTATTATAATATCTCTTATTGCTGGGGATCTAAGTTCAAATCCCGATCTGGGTGGAGTTCTTCCCGTGTCCGTGTGGGTTTCCTCTGGGTTCTTCGGTTTTCTCCAACAGTCCAAAAACATGGATTCAAGGTCAATTGAATGCCCCATATAGTGGTGTGAATTACGTGTAAGATAATGAATGAATGAATAAATTAACAAGTGAGTGGTGTAGTGGTTAGCATCCAGGTTTGATTCCTGATCTAGGTGGAGTTTTCATGTTCACCCTGTGTCCGCGTCGGTTTCCTCCGGGTTCTTCGGTTTCCTCCCACAGTCCAAAAAAACATGGATTCAAGTAAATTGCTCTATATAGTGTGTATCTGCATGAGTAAATGTTTGCCCAGTAATGAATAAGTGCCTTGTCCTGAATGTATCAAGGACTTTTTTTTCCCCCCATGTTCTCCCTGTGTCCGCATGGGTTTCCTCCAGGTTCTCCGGTTTCCTCCCACAGTCCAAAAACATGGATCAAGTCAATTGAGTTCTCCAAATTGCCCCATATAGAGTGTGTCTGTGTGGGTGAGTGTGCGCCCAGTGATAGATTGATGCCCTGTCCTGGGTGTATCAGCCCAGCGCCCGAAACGTTCTCCCCTGGATGGGCATGGGGAACCCCCCCCACGATCCTAGTGGAAGATAAAGTGGAAGATAATGGATGGATGGATGGAAGTGCCTTGTCCTGGATGTATCTTCCCAGCGTCCGAAAACGCCCGATCCCTGGATGGCCCCCCCACAACCCAAGTAGAGGATTAAGTAGAAGAAGATAATGAGATAAGATGAATTTATCGAGTGTATATTTTAAGAACACAGCACACTAAACTTCAGATTTATTAGTTTTTAGATTCGGTTCCCTGCTGAATCTGACAAGCTCTTCCAACCTAAGATCCCATCAAGCTCTGTCGTTACCAAGGCAGAAGTTTGCATATGGCAAACCTCCCAGCGATGCTTCGGCTTTTGGCTATTACCTCAGAGGTGTCCAGATGTGCCCGGTCCAGCTGGAAGAACATCAGGACTGGTGGTTCCTCCACAGGATTTCCTAACTGTTTGAGTGCCAAGAACTTTTTTTTACGGATCTTGAAATCTTGGTGTGGCCTTTAGCAAAGCAGCTGGCTCTCAAAGACAGGGAGAAGCAAACACAACACTGATCTCCACTGAAATGCCAAATGTGAGTTGTGGGAGTTTTGATGCGGTTCATTGGTTATGCTATTCCTGTGCGTGGAGGAGCATATCGCTGTTTGCCATATGAGCTTGTATGCAGGAATTGTAGGCGTCATACTGTATGGCTGTGATTTCCATACTCCATTCCATACAGGGATTTAAAGCTTTGATATGTTTATCATCAACATAATAAAAACAGATACCGTACAGATCTATTGGCCTTAGATAATTGTATACACAGCTGCATGTAAGGTTCTAAACATTTGGCTTGAATTTTTATGGTTTTCACAGATGCAACATTTATTTTCTCAGAGAAAAGCAAAATCAAACTGGAGGTTTTTATTAATTTTACCATAGTTTCCCTTAGACAAAATTAATTGATTCATTCATTATCTTCCACGTAATCCTCTACTAGGGTTGCAGGGGTTCCCCATGCCCATCCAGGGGAGAACGTTTTGGGCGCTGGGCAGCTACATCCAGGACAGGGCGCCAATCTATCGCTGGGCACACTCACTCACACACACACACACACAAACATGGGGTAGTTTAGAACATTCAATTTGCCTTGAATCCATATTTTTGGACTGTGGGAGGAACCTGGAGAACCCAGGGGAAACTTATGTGAACACGGGGAGAACATGAAAGCTCCACCCAGATTTGGATTTGAACCTGGATCCCAGCGATACGGACGGACGTGCTAACCACTAAGCCACCATGTCTCACTCTTAGACGACAATCAGATCAAATGAAAAATATGTCTTCTGAGATAAAGAGCTCCGTCTCAGACATGTCTCCTCTTGACTTTTAGTAGAGACATTAATAAGATCTCATATTATGCACAGGTTTAATAAAATAATTTCGTCTCTGGGCGGCACGGTGACTTAGTGGTTAGCACGTTCGCCTCTCAGCACTGGGGATCCAGATTTGAATCCCAATCTGGTTGGAGTTCCCATGTTCTCCCCATGTCAGTATTCCATGTTCTCCCCATGACAGTTTCCTCCGGGTTCTCCGGTGTCCTCTCACAGTCCAAAAACATGGATCAAAGTCAATTGAATTCTCCAAATTGCCCCATATAGAGTGTGTTTGTGTGAGTGAGTGTGTGCCCAGCAATGGATTGGCGCCCTGTCCTGGGTGTATCTGCCCAGCGCCCGAAACGTTCTCCCCTGGATGGGCATGAGGAACCCCCCCTCCCCCGCGACCCTAATAGAGGATAAAGCAGAAGATAATGGATGGATGGATGGAAGTATATATATCTGTGACATGACACTTTCTTGCGTCACTCATAAGCTTTGGGGATTCGTTTGGAAAGCTGGCGTATGACTGACTGCATGAGCTCATCTGTTTGGTTCAGCAGTCTTTTCCACTGATGCCTTCAATTATATGTTTCTTTCCCCTCTGACATGTGTGGAGCGTTTGTCATTGGTTGCGTGTATCGGTGTATTGTGCAGTGGAAATGAAATACGTGTTATGTTTTTAACCCGAGGTGTACAATGATTTCTTTCTCCGAGTTGTTTTTAAACAGTTTTTTAAAAAGTTGTTTACAGTTTTCATCACGGTGCATGGACAGTTCTTCCCGTGGCATTTCTACCAACCTGATACAAACATCACGTCATTGTACACTCAGAGACCACTTTGTCAGGTACGCCTTGTGTCCGTTCCATCTGTTTCAGTTATTATGTAGAGAGACGCATGTGGTAGTTATGCATTTCCAGACCGGTTTTGACCCGTGCTGTTGGTACCGTATGCAAATGATATATTTAGCCCATCCGTTGCCATGTTTAAGTAAGTAAAAAATATAAATGTGCTATAGAAACACATGTATCCATTAGTTCCATCCATCCATTATCTTCCGCTTTATCCTCTTTTAGGGTCGCGGAGGGGTTCCCCATGCCCATTTAGGGGAGAATATCTTGGACGCTGGGCAGATACACCCAGGACAGGGCACACACTCACTCACACAGACATGCACACAAACACACTCTATATGGGGCAATTTGGAGAATTCAATTAACCTTAATCCATGTTTTTGGACTGTGAGAGGAAACCGGAGAACCTGGAGGAAACCCATGCGGACACGGGAAGAACATGGAAACTCCACCAGATTGGGATTCGAACCGTGAATCCCTAGCGCTGAAAGGAGAATGTGCTCACTGCTAAGCCACTGTGCCGCCCATGTGGACAGCTCATTTGGAATGATTTAATAAGTATTCATGTACAAAATATAATTAACATCAGTCTGTGGTGCAGATATTTTAGGCCACTGCTAACCAGATATATTGATCTTAGCCCAACAGTGATCTCGACAAGCCTTTGACATGATAGTGTGTGTTTACTGGTATGAGGGCATCAGGTGTTCCCGCGTCTACTTTACAGCTGCACTAGAAACACCTTCCACAGTGCGACTTGGGAGGATAAGATTCAAAATCGTCCGTAATTCCATTTCCTGCACATCCATCCCATCGCCAGTGTCAGTTTCTGAGCAGTAGATGCCGTTGGCCGGATATTGGTTTGGTAATTGCATGAACTATAAGGTATACAAGTTTCCTTAATAAAGTGGCGGCTAAGTGTATCCAGGAAGCCGGCTGAAAGTATCTCCCAGGCCTATCCGCAAGATTATACTATCTATTCCCTTAAACAGATTCATATTTCATCTGGAATAAGTGGCCTTATCAAAATGCCTAAACTGTGGCCTGTAATAGCTTCCAGTGACTGCTGCATTATTAATGAAATGTAGTTAAATTTGCCCCCTGCCACCCTCCAGATCATGCGCATATGACTAAGATAATGACTGGCGGGATTCGGCTCTGCCTCCTCCTGAGCTCCTCTCCCCATGGCCCTGTTGGGTTACGGGTTAATGACATCATTTTTATTCAGAAGATGTTCTTTCAGTATTACTGGCAGTCAGGTGCTGAGTGTTTGTCTCTGTGCGTGTGTGTGTGTGTGTGTGTGTGTGTGTGTGTGTGTGTGTGTGTGTGTGTGTGTGTGTGTGTGTGTGTGTGTGTGTGTTCCCGGGCCAACACTGAATAAGCCAGCGCTGAATCAGGAAGAGTAGGGACAGCTTTGATCCTTTACTGTTCATCTGATCCAGCCAGAATGACTCATGGCAAAGCTGGAAGAAATAGGAATCCACATCAGTGGCAAATATTACTGTGGGGAATTTATGTAAAAGGGAGTCGGTGTAGGGTCCTAACCTCAATAATAGCCATAATAAAGCCGATTAATCTTATTTAACAGGGTAGAGCTTGAGTCCCACCTAAGACATGTGAACAGACTGGAGTACATTAAGACTAGAGGCGTTTTCCATGGGGAATCCAGCGAGAAAAAAAAAAAATACAGGATGGCAGGCACCACATTTAATTGCTTAAATTCAGCAGAAGAAAGTGCAGCTACCTTGAAAATTGCATCAGAATTACCACAATTAAATGTTTATTAGTCTGGCTTATTATCTATTGAGCATTGTGCAATCTACTGTTCTTCAGCGAGGAAATAAAACGTTTACAGAGCCGTTGAACACATATAAAAGGCTACATAAAGTCTCTGAGCGGAAAGGGATGGAGCGAAAAGGCCAATAAACGTAAGGTGTATAAAATATTTTATTCATTTATTTATTTTCCAATCCATTTATTCAACCCAGGGCTACGGCGGATGCTGGTGTGTAAGGCAGCACTCGAAGGGCCAAAGGTGAGGAAACACCCTGTCCAGGTAGAGAAGCCAACCGTACCACAAACCCATTCACATGTCAAAAGTTTGGACACACCTATTGTCCATGTTCTCAGTTCCACTCAGAATGAAGATGGAGTTTGTAGTTCTACAATTCCAGACTGTATTCCATCTTTTTTGTGGACTACAGTACATACTGTGTACGTCCCCTTAGTCTGTGCTAATGGCCAGGACCCCAATAGTACCACCACAGGCCTGGTATTATTTGATTGGTGCATTAATCCTATCCCAGTAGTGTCATGGAGATGTTTAAATGAAACTACAGCAGCACTGCTGCACTAAGACCCCCTCACCACATCAGTGTCACTGCAGAACTGACAATAAACAATCCACCACCCAAATGATACCTGTTCTGTGATGGTCCTGACCAATAGAGACAAAGAACCAACAGGGGACTAACAAAAACAAAATAAAACAGATTCTTTTACATTCTGTAAAACTTGTAAAACTACAAAGTCAATCTATAGGGTAAGTGGAGGCAATAGATAATGGATCAAGATGGGGTGTGTCCAAACTTTCGACCAGCACTATATAAACTCCACACAGCTAAGAAAAATAACCCAGGACCTCATAACTGTAAAGTAAAAGAGCTAACCACTGTAATTAAAACCAGAACAAGGTGTTGGCTTTCTCTTTTGGTCCAGATCATTAAAATTGGGTTTCCACCTTTATCAATCAATTTCAACCGAATAACCAAGAAGAATAATTAAGTGTACACCATTAAATCAATAAAATTAATCCATCCATCCTTTATCTTCCACTTTATCCTCTACTAGGGTCGCGGGGGCATTCCCCATGTCCATCCAGGGGAGAATGTCGGGCGCTCGACACCCAGGACAGGGCGCCAATCTATTGCTGGGCACACACTCACACAGACACAAACACTCTATATGGGGCAATTTGGAGAACTCAATTGACTTGATCCATGTTTTTGGACTATGGGAGGAAACCGGAGAACCCGGAGGAAAACCATGCGGACACAGGGAGAACGGGGAGAAACTCCACCCAAATTGGGATTTGAACCGGGAACCCCTAGCGCTAAGAGGTGAATGTGCTAACCACTAAGCCACCGTGCCGCCCCAATAAAATTAAATACAATTAAATTAATGTTTCTGTCAGTATCTGCATGTCATTCATGTATGATATAATCTCTTAACCTGCCAATGGATATTCAAATATCCCATCTCATCTGATTATCTTCCACTTAATCCTTTACAAGGGTCACGGGGTGGCCCCCCTTGCCCATCCAGGGGAGAAGATTTTGACTCACACTCTCTATATGGCGCAATTTAGAGCATTCAGTTTACCTTCAATCCATGTTTTTGGACCGCGATCCCCAGATCGGGATTCGAACCTAAATCCCCCCAGTGCTGAGCGGCAAGCCACTATGTGCTAACCACTACACCA
This sequence comes from Corydoras sp. C115, assembly GCA_019802505.1. NCBI lineage: Eukaryota > Metazoa > Chordata > Actinopteri > Siluriformes > Callichthyidae > Corydoras > Corydoras sp. C115. The sequence goes on along the minus strand of JAFMOC010000050.1, from coordinate 823,513 downwards.
TCCTGTCGCCCGCTATTCAATAATCACCCAACAACACTGGTGTTTTGGGACAGGGATGATGGAGGGTTTGGTCCAGGGTGCAGAGATTTGGTGATTCACAGGGAGTATCCACATAGCTACAAAGGAGTCACTCCCAGTCCAAAACGGGATTATTTCAGTACATCCAAATTGTAAATGAGCAATACAGAGAAACGATGAGAGGTCCATGAAGGTGCCACTTTTAAATGCTCATCCTCATTAATTGACATCGAATTTATTCTCTTTTTTATTTATTCTCAAATTTATTCGCACAAAGACGAACGTGGAACGTGGACTCACGCTGCCTTTTCTGTCTGGTGCTGATTTCTTTCCATGCTTCATAAATAACCTTCCCGAAACCGTAAAGTGGAAAAAAACTGTAAGGCAAGAAGGACGTGGCATCGGCAACTTAGGAAAATCTCTAATGACTATGTAACTATAGGAATGTGAAGAGGTGTAATTCAGTCCTATTCGCTGTGACGGTGCTGGGTCAGTGTTTATGTTGGCATAGTGATTTACACAGTTCGCCACCACCAGACCAGCACAGGCTGACTGCACATATTTAAAATTCAAAAACAGTATTAATCTAGTGACCCATGAGTCAAAATATCAGAAACTTCCCCCTTTGGGGACTTTTCACCCATGTAAACAGGTTCCACTTTCCCTCAGTTATGTAATATAACAGAACCTGAATCGAGTGTATTGCTTTGTGCGAGTCAGCACTGACTTTTAGATTCCGTAATATGACTAAAGGTGGCACGGTGGCTTAGTGATTAGCACATTTGCCTCCCAGCACTGGGGGTGCCAGGTTTAAATCCCATTGTGGGTGGAGTTTCCATGTTCTCCCCTTGTCTGCATGAGTTTTCTCTGGGTTCCTCAGTTTTCTCCCATAGTCCAAAAACATAAATCTCCGTAAATAGATTTTTTTCCCATTAATTTTTTCATATGGGGCAATTTAGTTAAATTGAAAGGAGGCACTGTTGCTTAGTGGTTAGCTTGTTCACCTCTCAGCGCTGTGGATTCCAGGTTCGAATCCCAATATGGGTGGAGTTTCTATGTTCTCCCCTTGTCCTCATAGGTTTTTTCTGGGTTCTCCAGTTTCTTCCCACAGTCCAAAAACATGGACTTAAGGTAAATTGAATGTTCTAAATTGAGAGCCCCATATAGAGTGTGTTTTTGTGTGTGTTTGTGTGAGTGAGTTTGTGCCCCGTGATAGATTGGCGCCCTGTCCTGGAGGTATCTGCCCAGCGCCCAATTCATGATGAATGAATGAATGTGAGTAAAAGAGGTTTACCGGTATATTTCTCTTGTAGCTACTTTTCAGATCCACCAATCAGTCACAACAGTCAACTGCCTGACAAGTTTGAGGGCTGAATTTTAGCAAACTTTGGTGAGCTGTCTACTGTGCAGCACGTAGCTTGATTTATAGCATTGGAGTTTGTCTATGCTATTGTGAGAACAGCAAAAGACAACAACATAACAATTCTCTTAATTAGTGATGTTTGGAAGTAATGTGTAATAAACCAAACAGCTTGCAGTTCCCTTTAACAGCCAGGTGTTCTCTTGTGTGAATTTGGAGGATTGCCATTTGGTCAGTGCGGCTACCTGGACTCAATGTACTGTTCCATAAGGTTCTCCCTTTGACTGTGAATGGAGAACCCACAGTATAGTGTAGACTATGCATCTGCATTCTCTGTACAAATACAGTCAGATTTAATAGCGTTCGGTTCTATTAAGTGTTCAGTGGTGTTGGACAGGCCCCGTATTAATGATTCTACAACCAACGTCTGACTGTTGACATCTGGAGAGGTTGTTTTCAGTCAGCAGTGCACCTGCGTTTTGCGTCGCCGAGATAGCAATACACCAGAAATACCCACGCCCATTGGGGTAGATATATTCACAAGCAGCGTTGCTATTTAAACGATGCAGATGGAAGGTGTAAAAAAAAAATAGAAATTGACTGATGGTGGGGTGTAAGACAGCAGTAATCATGATGACGCGGCTTGTACAGGGTGTAAGATAGGAACCATGATGTTGTAGTTCTTCAAGTGATATACAAATAATCACTCTGTATCACTTTGCTTCAAACTGGATTGTTGGATGTAGCATTAAGGCATGAAGAGTTTAAACAGTTTCCACAAAGAAGTGTTCTGCGGTTTTAGTTAAATCCAGACTTGCATATGTTGTTTCGAACACTCTGTGACTCACCGAGAGCTTTAAAAATAAATCCAAGAATAAAAAAAATGAGCATGTTGAAACCACTTACTTTTATAGCACAGCTTAATATCAGCTGGCATATTATCAGAGTTTATTTTTGATTGATTGGCTCACATGTCCTCTCAGGGTTGCAACTGATTATTTAAGTGTTGTTTGCACCCACACCCCACAAAACATGAGAAAAAAAAAACATATTGTGTTGACTGTTGACAGTATATGTATATAATGTCGCTGTTACCATGGGGACATCCTATGTCCTACTGCCTCCATGCAACTGGCTCCGAATCGAACTACTGACGTCGTCTCGCCAGCGCTGGGTCACTTGTGTGCCATTGTGGTCAGCATAGACTTTTCCAACCTTTCGCGCCAATGGCCATTCATTTGGCACATTGGTGCCAAAGCCTGGGAAAAGGTCCATGGTCTATGCCTATGGTCCATGGTCCCTAACGGGGGTTCATGTCACCAGTGTGTGTATATGTGTGGGTTACATGTGGAGGACCAATTGCTCTGGACATGTAAGCACTGTAGTCAAAATAGTTTAGTTTATCAGTATCCATCCATTATCTTCCACCTAATCCTCTACTAGTGTCGCGGGGATTCCCGGTTCGAATCCCCATCTGGGTGGAGTTTCCATGTTCTCCCCGTGTCCACGTGGGTTTCCTCTGGGTTCTCCGGTTTCCTCCCAAAGTCCAAAAACATGGATCAAGTCAATTGAGTTCTCCAAATTGCCCCATATAGAGTGTGTGTGTGTGTGTGAGTGAGTGTGTGCCCAGCGATAGATTGGCGCCCTGTCCTGGGTGTATCTGCCCAGCGCCCGAAACGTTCTCCCCTGGATGGGCATGGGGAATGGGGCATGGAGAATTCAACTGATCTTGATCCATGTTTTTGGACTGTGGGAGAAAACCAGAGAACCCATAGAAAACCCATGTGGACACAGGGAGAACATGAAAACTCCACCCAGATTGGGATTCGAATCGGGAATTCCCAGGGCTGAGAGGCGGACATGCAAACCTGGGCAGTTGTAGGCTTGTGGTTAAGGAACCAACTTTGTGACCTGAATGTCCCCGGTTTGAACCCCGGTCCCTCTAAGTACTTTGACTGATGGCACCTTAACCCCAATTGACAAGGCAAGGCAACTAACCTCAATTGCTGGGTTGGACGGGTTACATGTGGATGACCAATTCCTCTGTGTGTAAGCACTGTAGACAAAAATAGATTTGTTTATCAGTATAATGTTAATAATTGTATCATATATTGTTGCTTTAATGAAAAAATATGTATGTGTATGGTAAACAAGATCAGATATTTTACCAACTAGACCAGGAGATGTGAAGATAGCCTGGCTTACAATATCCACACTTCATAAAATACCAATGGAATCTCTTCAGAAATGCCACAGGTAAAGTTCAGATCTAAATATACTCTCCAATCCTAACAGTTACCTGATGCACTTCACCGCTAAATGAACAAGGCATTTCTATCGTAAATGCCAGATATCACAAAATCCCCGCTAACAGCTGCTGCAGCAAGCCCTCGCCTCCTTCAGAAAGGTTTTATGGCATCATTAAGTTTAGGTTGATGATATAACTCTAAGATATATTATATATATTAGATTGTGCAGTGAGTCATCACTTTGTACGACGGTGCCGACACTTACGCAGATTTTCCTTTCGTTTAAAGTAACATAAACTGCATTTCTGAAATAGTTTGGTTTACTGGAAGTGCAATGCTGAAATGTTATAATTTGTTTAGAACATCTGATTAAAGTTTCATACTATGTTAATGCCCCAGTGGCTTGATGATTACAGATATGATGGGCCATTTGGTGTGCGATTTGGGGAAATGCTAATAGTGGCATATACAGAAGTTCGTCACCCGAGCAAATAAGCAGCTTGGGACAGAGACTGGAAGCAGCTGTGGAGAAGATGTTTAGTGTGAATATCATCAAAGCCATAATCGCAGTCCCAATTGTACAGTGTATATCCAAAACTAATGAATGAGCCAGCAGATGGGTAGATCATAGATTATTTAATAGGGAGGAGGAATAACAGCATGGTTGTAAAGAAATAAAATGAAGACTTGTGATTTCAAGTTTGGGGTTTTATAGTTTATTAAGTAACTGAAGGTCTTATTTGTGGGTTTTAAAGCTTCTTATTCTGAGTGCACAACACTCTAACCCCTTTGTATGAATTGCCCAGGTCTTAAACATCACTCCTTGGGTTGCCATCGACCTGTAAAATACGAAATCATCCTGTATTTGGCAAATAGATGTTGCGTACCATACTGAACAAATATGGGACACGATTTGTTCCGCATTTCCAAAAAAGTGCAACATCAACACTAAATCTAATAATGACAATGATGCGCCAATCTATCACTGGGCACACACACACTTACACACACACAAACACACAAACACACTCTACATGGGGCAATTTAGAGCATTCTGTTTACCTTAATCCACAATTTTAGACTGTGGTAGGAAACTGGAGAACCCATATTTCCATGTTCTCCCCATGTACAAGTGGGTTTCCTCCAGGTTCTCCGGTTTCCTCCCACAGTCTCAAAACATGGATTCAAGGTAAATGGAATGCTCTAAATTGCCCTATTTAGTGTGTGTTTGTTTCTGTGTGCGCGAGTGAGTGTGCCCAGCGATAAATTGGTGCCCCGTCCTGGGTGTATCTGCCCAGCACCCGAAACATTTCTTCCCTGAAAGGAACTCCCCCTCCCCCCACATCCCTTATAGAAGATTAAGCGGAAGATAATGGATGGATGAATGAATGAATGAATAAATGACACCATTATGATATGGACTATGAGCTCGTAAATGGCAGGTCCAGATTCTGTCCAAATTCATGCCATCGCATGACTGTGGACACACAAATTCAAACGTATCCAATCAGAATTGGTGTTTTTTTCCACAGGCTGCATGATGGTGTAGTTGTTAACACGTCTGTCTCTCAGCACTGGGAATCCAGGTTCGAATCTCATCCATCCATCCATTATCTTTCGCTTTATCGTATATTAGGCTCGCGGGGGGGTTCCCCATGCCCATCCAGGGGAGAAGGTTTCGGCAAATCCATCGCAGGGCACACACTCACTCACACAGACACGCACACATACACACTCTATATGGGGCAATTTGGAGAACTCCATTGACTTGATCCATATTTTTGGACAGTGGTAGGAAACCGGAGAACCCGGAGGAAACCCACACGGACACGGGGAGAACATGGAAACTTCACCCAGATGGGGATTGGTTCGAATCCCGATCTGGGTAAAGTTTACATGTTCTCCCCATGTCCACGTTTGTTTCACCCAGGTTCTCTGGTTTATTCCCACAGTCCAAATACATGGATTCAAGATTTGGCTTCCTCACATTGAATGTGCCCAGTGATAGATTGGCATTCTGTCCTGGATGTATCTGCCCAGCGCCTGAAACGTTCTCCACTAGATGGGCATGGGGAACCCCCCTCTTGACTCTAGTAGAAGATAAAGCGGAACATGCGGAATGAATTTTCTAGTAATGTTAACATGTACAAGAGTAAATGTCATGCACTCTACACTGGTTTTTGAAGATTGGTTTGCACTCCTGCCCTCACGTGTCCATGTGCCCCAGAGTAGGTCCACCACCTTGCTTAATAGTTTGTATCCTCCCATGCAGCAACAGACTTTTCTTGCTGCAGTGAATGTTCTTAAAAACCACTATTTTAGAACTGCATTTTATTAAACACATTGTTGTGAATTTCCTGCCCTGCAGAACCGCCCGGGTCTTTCTTATTAAGGCATTTTAATGGCTTCGATAATGAAAATGCCCCAAGATTGACCCCTGTTCTCTATTTAAATGCACATATATCCTGGTTAAATTATTTATCAGCCGCAGTATAGAATATGGAGGTTAGTGAAACAGTCATGCGAATGCTAAAACCCTGTCAATCGCCTATAAATCATGTTCGCCGTCGCCCTGTCAACCCGCGCTGATTAATTGCTCTTTAAACTGGACGCAGAGGCAGAATTAAAATCTCATAGCTATCTTTTAGCAGAATGGCCCATGCTGGCGCAGCAGGCTTGGAGACTGAGGGGACAATGGTGTACTGACAGCTGCATATGTGTTGTTTAGATTTATGTAGCGTTGCAGAAACTTGGCCGGATGCCTCTGGCTTATCAACTCATTGCTCGTGGCCAATGATGTAGCATTCTGGGGCTGAAGCCATCCGGAGACTGGAGCGTTCTTCATTAGTAAGCTGATGCTTTTAACTTATAAGTTGATCAACACTGCCCCCTCTTAAAAGCATATTGTAGTACCACTGTATGCAGATGATAGAGAATATGGATAGTACAGTTAAAACTTAATAATAAAATAATAATATGCAGAATATTAGAAACGGTATAGGAAGTATAGTCTAAGCACATTTAATCTGTGGTGTAAGGTGGTTAACCATGTTAAAGAATACACTCACCTTTCTGTTTCGTCTCTACAGTGTCTCAAAAAGCTGGAAAGCAACTATCCGTCCATTATCTTCCACTTTATCCTCTATTAGGGTCGCGGTGGGGTTGCCCATGCCCAACCAGGGGAGAACGTTTCGGGCGCTGGGCAGATACACCAAGGACAGGGCGCCAATCCATCGCTGGGCACACACTCACTCACACAGACACACTCTATATGGGGCAATTTGGAGAATTCAATAGACTTGAGCCATGTATCTATCTATCTATCCATCTATCTATCTATCTAACTATCTATCTATCTGTCTGTCTGTCTGTCTGTATATATATATATATATATATATATATATATATATATATATATATATATATATATATATATATATATATATCCTTTATCTTGCGCTTTATCCTCTACTAGGGGATGGGCATGGGGGGGGTTCCCCATGCCCATCCAGGGGAGAACGTCCCGGGCAGACATACCCAGGTCAGGGCGCCAATCCATACCTGGGCACACACACAGACACACACTATATGGGGCAATTTGGAGAACTCAATTGACTTGATCCATGTTTTTGGACTGTGGGAGGAAACCAGAGAACCTGGAGGAAACCCATGCGGACACGGAGAGAACATGAAAACTCCACCCAGATGGGGATTCGAACCGGGAACCTGGAAGACGCTGTGCCACCATATATATATATGATATCAAGATGAAGAGAAAGATTAGTTCATCCGTATGAGTCAACGTTCCTGGCTATGTCTTACCCATTTCCATTTTGCCTGACTCACATGCCTTGCGAGAAAGTGAAGGGCACGTCCTTTAACACTCGCAGATATGCGAGCGCGCTCGCCGTATGATCGGGAATCCACTCAGAAAGCGAAGGTTCCTAATTAGATTTGAGCACTGTGTGAAAATGCTGTCTGGTCCTTTTGCCGTGTATCAACATTGACAGGTGCCAATACAATCCCCGCCATCCAGATCACCACCGAAATGGAAATATACAGCTCCCTTGGCTTTCCCAGTGGGGTGGACGAGAGGGACGAGGGACGACATGGCGAGAACTGGAGAAGAGAGCAAAGCAGGACAAGGTGAATTAGTGAATCTTGGTATAGCGTGTGTACACACAGAAAGCATATAACACTCATGACTCCTGACATATAGACGGGGGACAGACGGGGACAGAATGAAATAAACATGTGGACGACATCCTTCAAGGAGCTTATGCTGTTTTATCGACTTGCCGGTATCACGTCCAGCGAGCAGCTAAGCCCTGACCCTCGCTGTTTAACCTCGAGGACACACAGAGACCCGGGACTTGTGTTACATCTCCCCATCTGTCCATCTGATTGACCCGGAACTCTCCGGAGGAACAGAGGAGCTTAAGCAAATCCCCTCCGCTGGCAGCTCTCGCTCCTTCCAGGTAATGCGTCCAAATTTGCTGGCTCCCGGGTGAATAATGTGGCTTAAACCGCTGCTTAAAATTCAGTAGGGCGCTCAGCGGAGGGCTGATGATACAAACGCGACGAGCATTCGCATTCATTTATGCGTCGCAGCGGGAGGCCCGCCGCACCATCTCTCCTTCAAAACAGGTCGAATGGCAAAAACCGTACCTGCGACAGGCTCCGCAAATGACGCCTCTGAGAATGCTCGGCTCCCGCGCGAATGCTGGTGTAGAGCTACAAGGAGAGAGAAAATACAAAAACAAGCTCCTCTAGTTTCATACCGATGCAGAATCTGATACAGATACACATTCAAATTCAGATTGAATAGCTGGGAATATTATTCATCCATCCATCCATCCATCCATCCATTATCTTCCGCTTTACCCTCTACTAGGGTAGAGGGGGGGTTCCCCATCCCCATCCAGGGGAGGATGTTTCGGGCACTGGGCAGGTACACCCAGGACAAGATGCCAAGCCATCACTGGGCACACACACATTTACACAGATATACTCTATATGGGGCAATTTGGAGAATCAATCGACCTTGATCCATGTTTTTGACTGTGGGAGGAAACCGGAGAACCCGGAGGAAACTGGGGAGACCGGGGACACGGGGAGAACAATGCAACTCCACCCAGATTGGGATTCGAAATGGGAATATTATAAATTAAGGTTTAAAACGGGGCGGCACGGCGTGTTTTAAACCTTAATTTAGCACGTCTCCCCTCAGCGCTAGGGATTCCCAGTTCGAATCCCAACCTGGGTGGAGTTTCCATGTTCTCCCCTGTGTCTGTGTGGGTTTCCTCTGGGTTCTCCAGGTTTCCTCCCACGGTCCAAAAACATTGATCAAGGTCAATTGGATTCTCCAAATTGCTCCATATATAGTGTGTTTGTGTGTGTGTGTGTGTGTGTGTGTGTGAGTTGCCATGTTCTCCCTGTGTATGTGTGGGGTTCCTTCAGTTTCTCCGGTTTCCTCCTGCAGTCCAAAAACATGGATTCAATGCAAATTGAATGCTTGAAATTGCCACATATAGCGTGTGTGTGTGTGTGTCTGTGTAAGTGAGTGTGCCCAGAGATAGATTGACGCCCTGCCCTGTGTGTATCTGCCCAACGCCAATAATGTTCTCCATTGGATGGATACCTTGTAGAGGTTTGAGCCAAAGATAATAAATTAATAAAAGAATGAACATTGGGGCAGGGAGACACGCTGGTTTAGTGGTTAGCACGTTCTCCTTCCAGTGCTGGGGATCCAGGTTCGAATCCCAATCTGGGTGGAGTTTCCATGATCTCCTCATGAATGTGTGGGTGTCCTTTGGGTTTCGTGGTTTCCCTCTACAGTCCAAAAACAAGAATTCAAGGTAAATTAAATGCTTGAAATTACCCCATATGGTGTGTGTGTTTCTGTGTGAGTGAATGTGCCCACTGATAAATTGGCACCCTGTCCTGGGTGTATCTGCCCATCACCCAAAATGTTCTACCCTGAATGAGCATGAGGACCCCACTACCCTAATAGAGGATTAAGCAATAGAGGATCCATCCTCCACAGAAATAATGTATGAATATTGAATTGAATCACACACATATATATATATATATATATATATATATATATATATATATATATATATATATATATATATATATAAAGACAGAGAGAGAGAGGGAGGCTCCACCCAGATCAGGATTCGAACCTTGATCCCCAGCTCTGAGAGGTGAATGTGCTAACCACTAAGCCACCATGTCACTCTGGTCCATTATTCATTCATTATCTTCCATTTAATCTTCTACTACGGTCACAGGGTGGTTCCCACATTCCCATCCAAGGGAGAACATTTTGGGCGTTGGGTAGATACACCCAGAACAGGGCACTAATCTCTTGCTTGGGCACACTGGTCACTCACACAGGCACACTCACTATATGGGGCAATTTAGAGCAGTCAATTCACCTTGAAGCCATATTTTTAGATTGTGGACCTATACAAACATGGAGAGAACATGGAAACTCCACCCAGATTGGGATTTGAACCTGGATCCCCATCGCTGAGAGACGAATGTGCTAACCACTAAGCCACCGTTCCGCTTGGTCCGATCTTATTCTGATTTTCATCAGACGTTTTAATTGGTTTCATTGTAATTGTCAAAAACATGGATCAAGGTCAATTGAATTCTGCAAATTGCCCCATTTAGAGTGTGTTTGTGTGTGTCTCTGTGAGTTGCCATGTTCTCCCCGTGTACGTGTGGGTTTCCTTTGGGTTTGGTATCCTCCCGCAGTCCAAAAACATGGATTTGATGTAAATTGAATGCTCGAAATTGCCCCATATAGTGTGTGTGTCTGTGTGAGTGACCTGTGTGCCCAAGCAAGAGATTGTTTCATGGTTTTAGACTGTGGACCTACGCGAACATGGAGAGAACATGGAAACTCTACCCAGTTTGGGATTTGAACCTGGATCCCCAGCGCAGAGAGCCGAATGTGCTAACCACCAAGCCACCGTTCTGCCTGGTCTTATTCTGACGTTTGAATTGCCTTTCATTGTTATTGTCAAAAGAAACAGAACGAGAAATAATGAGGTGTTGGATTGGTGCTGCTCGTCTGCTGACAGAGCTGAATGTTGGCCGTGCTGCTCGGCCTAATTATCTCTGATGCATCTCCATCCAAACAACGGCTGGCATTTTCCTGGTTCAGACTCCAGCCATTAAGTTATGATGGGCCTTGTGAGTAAATGCCCTGGTCGGACGCCTCATCATTAATCTCTCCTTTATTAAATGTCCATGATTTATGGATGTAGGGCTTGGCTGTAGTGTATTACACAAACGAGTATTTAACCAAACCGTGGGATTTCATTAACATCTGACCTGCTGATTGGAAATTCTATTGCCGTCTCTCAACGTGCAGCACGGCTTCCGTGCAGATTCTCTTTCATGTTTATTTTTACCAGTAAAATATTTTACAATGAGCTGATGAATGATCATCTGGTTTTGACCTATTGAGCTTGGCTGCATGGTGGCTTAGTGGTTAGCATGTTCGCCTCTCAGCGTTGGGGATCCAGATTCAAATCCCAATCTGGGTGGAGTTTCCATGTTCTCCCTGTGTCCGCACGGTTTTTCTCTGAGCTCTGTGGTTACTTCACACAGGATTCAAGGTTAATTGAATGCCCTTAATTGCCCCATATAGTGTGTGTGTCTGTGTAAGTGTGCGTGCAGCGATAGATTGATGCCCTTTCCTGGATGTATCTGCCCAGAGCCCGAAACGTTCTCCCCTGGATGGGCATGGGGATCCCCACTGCAACCCTAATATAGGATAAAGCGGAAGATAATGAATGAATCATGTTATGTACAGGGCGGCACGGTGGCTTAGTGGTTAGCATGTCCACCTCTCAGCACTTAAGATTCAGGTTCCAATCCCAATCTGGGTGGAGTTTCCATGTTCTCCCCGTGTCCGGGTGGGTTTCCTTCAGGTTCTCCAGTTTCCTCCCACAATTTAAAGACATGGATTCATGGTCAATTGAATGCTCCTAATTGCCCCATATAGTGTGCATGAGTGAGTGATTGCTCAGTGTAAGGTCTATCTATTGATATATTTATATATCCATCCATCCATTATCCAGGGAAGAACGTTTCGGGCGCTGGGCAGATACACCCAGGACAGGGCACCAATCTATCGCTGGGCACACACTCACTCACATAAACACACTCTATAGTTTTTATAACAGAATTTAATTGACCTTGATCCATGTTTTTGGACTGTGGGAGGAAACCGGAGAACCCGGAGGAAACCCACGCACACACAGGGAGAACATGGAAACTCCACCCAGATTGGGATTCGAACCGGGAATCCCTAGCGCTGAGAGGAGAACATACTAACCACTAAGTCACCGTGCCACCCTGATATATTTATATTTTACATTACATTTTACTTTTGTTTTTAAGCATTTAAATTGTTTTAGTGCTTTGCTCTTTGCTTTGTAGTAGTTTTATAATTCCTGTAATACATTCCTGCAATTATGATAAATTTTGTTTCTGATAAACTGTTGTGTCTCGTGTTAGTGCAACTCCAGCCACCAGAGGGAGACACATTCATCGTATTTGATGCAGTTGCTGCATGTTTCTCTAAGTTAAAGACGCCTTCTTGTTCTTTAAGTCATGTCCTTTATAGGCTACACAAGAAGTGAACCAGTGGGAATTTACTGAGAATAACATTCCAGACATCTGACGCTGATGTTGAATCATGTTTTAATGAGGTTGTGGTCAAACTTAACTCACCTATCCATATCTTTATGGAGACACAAAGGGAAAACAGAGAACCAACAGGGGACTAACAACAATGGACTACAGTCTGTAATTGTAAAACTACAAAGTTCATCTATATGGTAAGTGGAGAAAATAGATAATAGAGCAAGAAGAGGGTGTGTCCAAACTTTTGACTGCTACTGTACTGTATATACATTCATTTATTTATTTATTCATCATCCTCTGCTTTATCGTGGGGGGTTCCCCATGCCCATCCAGTGGAGAACGTTTCTGGCGCTGGGCAGATACACCAATTTTACACTGAGCTTTATCCTCTATTAGGGTCGCGGTGGGGTTCCCCATGCCCATCCAGGGAAGAACTTTTCAGGTGCTGGACAAAAACACCCAGGACAGGATGCCAATCTATCATTAGGCACACTTACTCACTGAAACACACAATCATGTGGGGCAATTTAGAGCATTTGATTTACCTTGAATCCATGTTCACAAGGGGAGAACGTGGAAACTTCACGGGATTTGGGATTCGAACCAGCGCTGAGAGGTGAATGTGCTCACCACTGTAGTTGTACTAAATGAAAATAATAATCAACACAATAATCTACAAATCCATATGGATTAATCCTTTAATTAAATCAGACAAACACAGGATTGTAAAACGTGTTCTGAAGTCAGTGAACACGACAAGCCGAAGCAAGCGATGGAAAGGCTTATCTGCTGTTCTGAAATCAGTTATTTGTGCATGAAATAGTTTATTGCGCTCATGCAGGTTGACCTCCAGGTACGCGAGCTCTTTTCTGAAACGTAGCCAGATGAAATGATCAAGCGGCAACGGCGGGAAATGAAGCAAGACGTAATGACGAGCTGACAAGATGGCGCGGCTGATGAACCGGACCGCATCCCGGCCGCAAATGCCGAGGCAACGTCTACAGTGACCCGCCGCGGCGGTACTTTCTCCATGACATTTCCCAAACAGTGGCTGCAATTCACTTGGATATGCAAATGCAAGCAAGCAAGCCAATCTGATTTTTGCAAATGTCATTCAAGATCCGAACAGCAACAGAAAAGCTGTCTTGTGTCCTTTGCGGCCGAGAAAGGGTCTAGAGAAGAAAAGAGAAGAAATGTGTATTCCCTGATAAGAGGCGAGAAGAGAAAACCCGGTGGCTTATCAACCACAAAAGTTTTGTTTGCTGACTTCCCTCCAGGGTGGCATGGTGGCTTAGTGGTTAGCATGTTCTCCTCTCAGCGCTATGGATTCCCGGATCGAATCCCAAACTGGGTGGAGTTTCCATGTTCTCCCCGTGTCCGCGTGGGTTTCCTCTGGGTTCTCCGGTTTCCTCCCACAGTCCAAAAACATGGATCAGGTCAGTTGAGTTCTCGAAATTCCCCCATATAGAGTGTGTCTGTGTGGGTGAGTGTGTACCCAGCGATGGATTGGCACCCTGTCCTGCGTGTATCTGCCCAGCACCTGAGACGTTCTCCCCTGGATGGACATGGGGAACCTACCTGCGACCCTAATAGAGGATAAAGTGGAGGATAATGGATGGATGGATGGATGGACTTCCCTCCATAATTGATGATTGTGTGTCCATCGCCACGCCATCATTTAAGGTTTGATTTGGAATATAGTCCACAACCACAACAAACGTGGTAAAACATCTAATTGTTGCAGGGTGGCGCAGCGGCGTGGTGGTTAGAATGTTCTCCTATCAACACTAGGGATCCGGGTTCGAATCCTAATCTGTGTGAAGTTTTCATGTTCTTCCAGTGTCCGTGTGGGTTTCCTCTGGGTTGTTTGGTTTTCTCCCACAGTCCAAAAACACGGATTCAAGGCAAACTGAATGCTCTAAACTGCCCCATATAGAGTGTGTGTGTCTATGTGAGTGAGTGATGGATTGATACTCTGTCTTGTGTGTATATGCCCAGAGACCAAAACGTTCTCCAATGGATGGGCATGGGAAACCACGCCATGACCCTAGTAGAGAACTAATTGGAAGATAATGAATAAATGAATGAGTGAATGTTCAAACAGGGGCTGCACTGTGTCCTGCAGTAGATTGGCACCCTGTCATGTGTGTATCTGCCCAGCACCCAAAACGTTCTTCAATGGGTGGGCATGGGGAACCATCTCAGGACCCTAGCAGAGGACTAAGTGGAAAAAATGAATGAATTAATGAATGTTCAATCAGGGGCTGCATGGTGGCTTAGTGGTTAGCATGTTCTCCTATCAACACTGGGGATCCAAGTGTGAATCCCAATCTGGGTGGAGTTTCCATGTTCTCCCCGTGTCCGTGTGGATTTCCTCTGGGTTCTCTGGTTTTCTCCCACAGTCCAAAAACATGGATTCAAGGTAAACTTAATTCTTTAAATTTCCCTATTTAAAGTGTGTGTGTGTGTGTGTGTGTGTGTGTGTGTGTGTGTGTGTGTGTGTGTGTGTGTGTGTGTGCAGTGATAGATTGGCACCCTATCCTGGGTGTATCTGCCCAGTTCCCAAAACGTTCTCCCTTGGATGAGCATGGGGACCCCCCCCATCTGATTTTTCCAAATGTCATTCAAGATCTGAACAGCAACAGAAAAGCTGTCTTGTGTCCTTCGTGGCCAAGAAAGGGTCTAGAGAAGAAAAGAGAAGAAATGTGTATTGCCCCGATAAGAGGCGAGAAGGAAAAACCGGTGGCTTATCAACCACAAAACGCATTTCTAGCGTGACTTTTGTTTGCTGACTTTCCTCCATAATTAGCCAGACTGTGTCTTTCATTTTACATATAGAACTGAGGCATGGCGAGCGTCAATAAAGTTATATCTTAATTAAATTCCTTATCAGCAGCCATGTTCAACCAACCATAATGAAGAGCTGATTAGCGGGTGGAACGGCTCGCTAAATGACCTACTTATCCTGAAGAAATAAGATCTCAGTTTAATTACAGTTAACTCAAAGGAAATGTAGATGTCGGATTCCACTGTCCAGCTGATTGGAAAACGGAAAGATAAAGGATGTTGGAGGGTGAAACCTGTAATCACACCACTTATCAAAAGAGATGAGCTCAGAGGTGTGAGGGTGTGACAACTGGAGTATAACATGTAATGTAAATCTGGTGCAGCTGTGAGTTTCTTTCTTTCCTGGGGAGGGGGTTCCCCATGCCCATCCACGGAAGAACGTTTCGGGCGCTGGGCAGATACACCCAGGACAGGGTGCCAATCTATCACTGGGCACACACTCACCCAGACCCACATACACAAGCTATATGGGGCAATTTGGAGAATTCAATTTAACTTGATCCATGTTTTTGGACTGTGGGAGGAAACCGGAGAACCCGGAGGAAACCCATGTAGACACGGGGAGAACACGGAAACTCCACCCAGATTGGGATTCGCACTTGGATCCCCAGCACTTCATTATCTTCCGCTTTATCCTCTACTAGGGTCGTATGGGGGGTTCCCCATGCCCATCCATGGAAGAATGTTTCGGGGGCTGG
The DNA here is from genome assembly GCA_019802505.1 of Corydoras sp. C115. Lineage (NCBI taxonomy): Eukaryota > Metazoa > Chordata > Actinopteri > Siluriformes > Callichthyidae > Corydoras > Corydoras sp. C115. Next base: position 807,668 of record JAFMOC010000050.1, on the reverse strand, counting down.
GCAGATACACCCTGGGACAGGGTGCCAATTTATCACTGGGCACACACTCACCCAGACCCACATACACAAGCTATATGGGGCAATTTGGAGAATTCAGTTTAACTTGATCCATGTTTTTGGACTGTGGGAGGAAACCGGAGAACCCGGAGGAACCCCATGTAGACACGGGGAGAACACGGAAACTCCACCCAGATTGGGATTCGCACTTGGATCCCCAGCACTTCATTATCTTCCGCTTTATCCTCTACTAGGGTCGTGGGGGGGTTCCCCATACCCATCCATGGAAGAACGTTTTGGGGGCTGGGCAGATACACCCAGGACAGGGTGCCAATCTATCACTGGGCACACACTCACCCAGACCCACATACACAAGCTATATGGGGCAATTTAGAGTCTTCAATTTACCTTGAATCCATGTTTTTGGACTGTGAGAGGAAACCGGAGAACTCGGAGGAAACCCACACGGACACGGGGAGAACATGGAAACTCCACCCAGAATGGGATTCGAACCTGGATCCCCAGCACTGAGAGGTGAGTTTAATCAGTAAGCCTGATTGGAAAATGGAAAAATAAAGGATGTTGTCATCACGCCGCTTATCAGGTGGTGATAACAGGAACAGGATGGAGTCCAAAGTTCAATGCAGTGCCAGTTTGTTAACAACACAGATTTCCAACAGGAATGAACACAAAATGATGACGGCGTGTCTGCGATGAAGATGATCACCAACGCCGCAGGTTAATCATTTACATTACATTTACATTTAGTCATTAAGCAGACGCTTTTATCCAAAGCGACTTACAAATGAGAACATCACAAGTCAATAATTATGAAGAAAACCAGCTACACCATAAAATTACGGACAGAGTTGGGAAGATGGTTCCACCATTTTGGTGAATGCCACGGAGTGAGAATTAGCTCCTCTGTGAGGTGGAGCGTAGTGAACGAGCTAGAGTGTATTTTGAAAACTAGATTACATCACTATAAACTACAAACACTATATTGAATCATAATATTTATGCATTTATTTAAAGCATAATCATTATCCATCCATTATCTTCTGCTTTATCCTCTATTAGGGTCGCGGGGAGGTTCCCCATGCCCATCCAGGGGAGAACATTTCGGGCGCTAGGCAGAAACACCCAGGACAGGGCGCCAATCTATCGCTGGGCACACACTCACTCATACAGACACACTCTATATGGGGCAATTTGGAGAACTCAATTGACTTGATCCATGTTTTTGGACTATGGAAGGAAACCGGAGAACCCGGAGGAAACCCACGCGGACACGGGGAGAACATGGAAACTCCACCCAGATGGGGATTCGAACCAGGAATCCCTAGTGCTGAGAGGCGAACGTGCTAACCACTAAGCCACCGTGTCGCCCGCATAATCATTATAATAATTAATAATTATAATATTAATAATCTGGTCTTCCGCAGGCGGCACGGTGGCTTAGTGGTTAGCACATTCGCCTCTCAGTGCTAGGTATTCCCGGTTCGAATCCCCATCTGGGTGGAGTTTCCATGTTCTCCCCGTGTCTGAGTGGGTTTCCTCCGGGTTCTCCGGTTTCCTCCCACAGTCCAAAAACATGGATCAAGTCAATTGAATTCTCAAAATTGCCCCATATAGAGTGTGTCTGTCTGAGTGAGTGTGTGCCCAGCGATGGATTGGCGCCCTGTCCTGGGTCTATCTGCCCAGCGCCTGAGATGTTCTCCCCTGGATGGGCATGGGGAACCCCACCCCGACCCTAATAGAGGATAAAGCGGGAGATAATGAATGAATGAATGGTCTTCCGCAATGTAATCTTGTCCGATTTTTAAAGTGAAAACTGATCGCTGATTGACAGGTTTCAAAATACTGCCATTTATTGGCCAAACTACAGAACACAGTTAAAAATAAAAATAAAAAAAACATGGTAAAATTAATGCATATCACGGATTGATATGAATGTGAAGTGCTCAGAGGTGTGTTATTATCACTAATGTCACAGCTGGAGAAAGTGCTCAGCCAATCAGATTTAAGGACCAGAACTACCCGTTTTATAAAGGACAATAGTCCACAAGCACAGCAGAATTTCATTTATGTAATGTCCCACAGCAGGACGGAATGATGGCTTAGTGGTTAGCACATTCGCCTCTCGGCGCTGGGGTTCGAGTCACAGTCTTGGTGGAGTTTCCATGTTCTCCTCGTGTCTGCCTGGGTTTCCTCTGGGTTTCCTCCCACTGTCAAAAAAAACTCCCAGGGATTAAAGGTAAATTGAATGCTCTAAATCGCCTCAAAGACATAGTGTGTGTGTGTGTGTGTGTGTGTGTGTGTGTGTGTGTGTGTGTGTGTGTGTGTTTTATGTTTGTGTTAGTGAGTGTGCCCTGCGATAGATTGGCGCCCTGTCCTGTATGTATCTGCTTTGTATGAGGAGAAATGACATTTTGGACTTAATTTAGAAGTAATTAATGCCCCGTGAACGTGTGCAGCCTTTATAAGCATCACATGCCATGAGCAGAGAGAACTATGGGACAACAGGAGCGGGACTTTTAGCGAGAACATCAGCCAAACAGCTGTATGTTTAAAATATTGTCTGTAATAAAGCCCTTTCCTGTTGGTCTCTGGTCCCCGTTCATATCCCAACCTGATACAATAATCAAAGGAAATTTAAAGGTGTAATGTGCAACTTTCAGGGGAGACCTCAGGAGTTTATGTGCATGTGTGATCTGATGTGTTGAGTGAATCTGTTGCCTTATAATTGATTTTCGTAGCAGATTTCATTGCACTTTGTTTTATGACTCGTCCAAATTCAAATACCTCCAGACTATTGATGTGTGTGCAGTGAACCAACATATTATTCAGACAGGCTGGCTAGACGATGACAGACAGCTTACCATGTGCATGCAAGCCAACCAGAGAGTCTGTGAGAAATCAGGTCCAAAACTGCATTGATTCACAAATGTGATGAGATCGAGCTCATAGATAATGAGAGTGTTATTGTGCTTATACAGCCATAAAATCCATACATTAATAAATCAGTAAGGTACGAGAGAGTGTTTCTGTGTGAGTGAGTGTGTGCCAGTGATAGATTCGCACCCTGTTCTGGGTGTATCTGCCCAGCGCCCGAAACGTTCTCCCCTAGATGGACATGGGGAACCCCTCCCCGACCCGAGTAGGAGTTTAGCAGAAGATAATGACATGACATAATATAATGAAAGTAAACGGTGCACGCCACCTGAGGTATGGTACTGTTTCCACTTACCATGTGTGGATCTGTTCTTTCCTTTAACTCCATGCACATGCTCAGAAGTATACTTTAATTATTTTATTTTAAAACCTTTTCTAAAATATTATTTGTTCAGGGCAGCATGGTGGGCTTAATGGTTAGCACGATCGCCTCTCTGCGCTAGGGATTCCTGGTTCGAATCCCAATCTGGGTGGAGTTTCCATGCTCTACCCGTTTCCTCCGGGTTCTCCGGTTTCCTCCCACAGTCCAAAAACATGGATCAAGTCAATTGTGTTCTCCAAATTGCCCCATACAGAGTGTGTCTGTGTGAGTGATTGTGTGCCCAGAATTAGATTGGAGCCCTGTCCTGGGTGTTTCTGCCCAGCGCCCGAAACGTTCTCCTCTGGATGGGTATGGGGAACCCCCCCGCGACCCTAATAGAGGATAAAGTGGAAGATAATGGATGGATTATTTGTTCATCACAATAAACAACATACTGGTGGCAAATATTTCTTCAATATTTACCATAATGCCATGTACTATAACTATCTCAACCTTCTTGTAAATCTGTTCACGTGATTTTAAAGTGTGTCTCTGAAAATATTGCTCATTATTTCAGAAGGACATTTATGAGGTCAGATACTGATGAACAATAGAGCCTGGCGTGCAAATTCTGTTTTAATTCAGCTCATGTTCAGTGAGGAGATTATGAGCAGAACAGTCCACAACCAAACTCATCAATGCATCCCTTTATAAACTTTACTTTCCTGTTCACAGACTGTAACATACAGTCCAAAATGTATAGCCCATCTTTTGATTGGTACTAAATGTGGAATATCTGGTGACCTCTAATGAGAACAAGGTTATACAGTATTGAGTTTCTTTTTCATTTCTGCTTTAGTGGAGTACATGTATGATCAGCATTTAGCCACTAGATGGAAGCAGTGGACAACAAATAAATAACATCCAACGTGTGTAAATGTCCATTCAGTCATTCATTCATTCATGGGGGGGGGGGAGGTATTTCCAATGTGTTTCGGGGGAGAATTTTTTTAGCACTTGGCAGGACACCCAGGACAGGGATCCAATCTATCACTGGGCACACTCACTAACAAACACACAATATATGGGGTAATTTACAGCAATTAATTTAATCAAGGGCGGTACGGTGGCTTAGTGGTTAGCACGTTCGCCTCTCAGCACTAGGGATTCCTGGTTCGAATCTCCATCTGGGTGGAGTTTCCATGTTCTCCCCGTGTCCGCGTGGGTTTCCTCCGGGTTCTCCGGTTTCCTCCCACAGTCCAAAAACATGGATCAAGTCAATTGAGTTCTCCAAATTGCCCCATGTAGAGTGAGTATGTGTGCGTGAGTGTGTGCCCAGCGATAGACTGGCTCCCTGTCCTGGTTGTACATCAACAAATAAATATCTATATAAATAGAACATTTGTTTTTATTTGTGTACACTCTGAAAGAGAGAGAGAGAGTCCTATTTGTGTGAAATTTGCATGTATTCCTCATATCTGCATGAGCTTCCTTTTAGAAGCTCTGGGTTCTCCTACAGTCCAAAATGTAGTAAATGTATTATATTAATCAGATATGGGGCGGAACAATTACCTAGAGGTCTGAGCGTCCGACACTAAGGGGATCCAGGTTCAAATTCTGATTTGGATGGAGTTTCCATGTTCTCCCCATGTCCGTGTGGGTTTCCTCCAGGTTCTCCTGTCCAAAAACATGGATTTAAGGTACATTGGCTGCTCTAAATTGCCTTCATTTCAATTGCCCCTCTCTCTCTCTCTCTCTCTCTCTATGTGTGTGTGTGTGTGTGTGTGTGTGTGTCCTCAATGTTTGGTAATCCCCCTAGTGGAGGATTACCCCTCGTCCACTTACCATATAGATGGACTTTGTAGTTTTACAATTACAGACTGTAGTACATCTTGTTTTTGTTAGTCCCCTGTTGGTTCTCTGTTCTCTGTTGGTCAGCACCATCACAGAACAGGTATCATTTGGGTGGTGGATTGTTTATTGTCAGTTCTGCAGTGACACTGATGCAGTGAGAGATTTTTTTAGTGCAGCAGTGCTGCTGTAGTTTCATTTAAACACCCCAGTAACACTGCTGGGATAGGAACAATGCACCATCCAAATAATCCCTGCTCTGTGGTGGTACTAATGGGGTCCTGACCATAAGAACAAAGTAAAGAGGATGTACACAGTATGTACTGTAGTCCACAAACAGGTGGACTACAGTCTGGAATTGTAGAACTACAAAGTCCATCTCAAAGTCCAAGTGGAACTGAGAACACTGAGATTATTATTATGATATTATATTATTATATATGGCGGCATGGTGGCTTAGTGGTTAGCACGTTCGCCTCTCAGCGCTAGGGATTCCCGGTTCGAATCCCCATCTGGGTGGAGTTTCCATGTTCTCCCCGTGTCTGCGTGGGTTTCCTCCGGGTTCTCCGGTTTCCTCCCACAGTCCAAAAACATGGATCAAGTCAATTGAATTATCCAAATTGCCCCATATAGAGTGTGTTTGTGTGAGTGAGTGAGTGTGTGCCCAGCGATGGATTGGCGCCCTGTCCTGGGTCTATCTGCCCAGCGCCTGAGACGTTCTCCCCTGGATGGGCATGGGGAACCCCACCGCGACCCTAATAGAGGATAAGGCGGGAGATAATGAATGAATGAATTATTATATATTAATATATAGTAAGCCCACCCTCTTGTATTATTCCACCTCGTGTGCGCACTATCTCACGTCCCGCCCCGTTAAAGCGGAACCTTTCCTCTCCCGCTGTGTTGCTCGTCGGCTCGGTTATGGCGTGTGAACCGCGGCAGCAGAAAGAGGCTAGGCTACGATGTTGCGTTGACAGAAGCGGACCTCTCTTCTCTCGGGGATTAAACTGCACTTTCAAACATGGCGTATAGAGTTCGAAGCTCGCCGCGTTCGTAGTTCGTGAGGGTTCGTGACGCGGGGACGGCGGCGCCTCTCGGCTCTCGGCGCTCGGAGCTCGGAGCCGCAGGTTGGCGGAGATCTGGGGCAGACCGCGGGCTGTTCCACGGCGTGGATGGAGTTCAGTTCCAAACGGCTCCAGCAGGGAGTCGCCACTGAGCTGGAGCTCGGCAGCAGCCGGCGGTGGGCTTTTCGGGAGCTGCCCCGCCGCGTCCGCGTCTGCGTCTGAACCGGCTGGACGCCTCCACATCCCCACCATCGACTCCATGTTCCTCCCTTTCTACTAATTAACTCTTAAACCGTACCGTGCTTGCTGTCTCGTTTGCACGTTGTCTCCCCTGCTTGGTTTCTTGTTGTCTTTCTTTAATAATAATAATAATAATAATAATAATATCTTTATAATCCATCTGTCCACCCATATCTGGTGTTGTGATGTCATCCGTTTCTACTTAAGCCTTTTTATTTCTATATCTGGCTTTCTGTTCATTTGAATTGAATCAATTGCCTCTCTGGCTATACACCCATCATCTATCCTTACATTCTGCTCATATATACCATATACATCCTCACTCACTCACTCACTCACTCACTCATTCACTCACTCCTGCTAAATCAAGTGAGGAAGGAAGTGAGGACCTTCCCTTCCACTGCCATCCAGCATACACCTGGCATCACATCATGGGGAACACCACATCCTGTTGCGTGTCCTCCAGTCCCAAACTGCGGCGGAACGCCCATTCCAGACTCGAGCCGTACCGCCCGGAGGCTGAGCTGAGCCGCGAGGACACCGGCTGCAACCTGCAGCACATCAGTGACCGCGAGAACATTGACGGTAAGTCAGACGGTCTTCAGAGTGTGGCTCGTCTCGTTGCATGTGAAGGTGGACAGACACACATTGCTGGTCCTCTGGACCTTCTGGGCTTTGTGCAGCATCACGAGAAGTTTGGACACACCCCTTTTTTGCTCCACTTATTGTAAAGATGGACTTTGTAGTTCTACAATTCCAGACTGTAGTCCATCTGTTTGTGGACTATAGTACATACTGTGGACGTCCCCGCTACTCTGTTCTCTAATGGTCAGGACCCCAATAGTAGCACCACATAGGAGATATTTTGTTGATTCATTATTTTCAGGGCGGCACGGTGGCTTAGTGGTTAGCACGTTCTCCTTTCAGCACTAGGGATTCCCGGTTCGAATCCCCATCTGGGTGGAGTTTCCATGTTCTCCCCGTGTCTGCGTGGGTTTCCTCCGGGTTCTCCGGTTTCCTCCTACAGTCCAAAAACATGGATCAAGTCAATTGAGTTCTCCAAATTGCCCCATGTAGAGTGTGTTTGTATGCGTGTCTGTGAGTGTGTGCCCAGCGATAGATTGGCGCCCGAAACGTTCTCCCCTGGATGGGCATGGGGAACCCCCCCCCCCCGCGACCCTAATAGAGGATAAAGCCTTCCGCATAATGAATGAATGAATTATTTTTACTCAGGATGGCAGGACTTTCGTCTCTCAGTGCTGGGGATCCATTTCCATGTTCTCCCCATGTCCATGTGGGTTTTCTCCATGTTCTCACAGTCCAAAAACATGGATTTAAGGTGAATTTACTGCTGTAATTCTAAATTGTCCCTATGTAGTGTGGGAGTGTGTGGCGCCCTGTCCTGGGTGTAGCTGTAGCTGCACATTGTCCAAAACATTTTCCCCTGGATTGTCAGGAACCCCCCCCCATGACCCTAGCATAAGATTATTCCTATCCCAGCAATGTCACTGAGGTGTTTAAATAATACTACTGTTGCATTAAAACCCCCTCACTTCATCAGTGTCACTGCAGAGCTGCCGATAAACAATCCACCACCCAAATGATACCAGTTCTGTGATGATCCTGACCAATAGAGACAGAGAACCAACAGGGGACTAACAAAAACAAAGAACGCAGATGGACTACAGTCTGTAATTGTAAAACTACAAAGTCCATCTATATGGTAAGTGGAGGAAATAGATAATGGTGGAAGAAGGGGGTGTGTCCAAACTTTTGACTCGTACTGTATAAGCAAACATTAATGCTGCAGAGCATCTGTGGCTTCCCACGATGTTGATTGAATCATAAGTCTGTTTGTGTGTTGTTCATTTAACACGTGGTTGACCCATCAGTGATGCTGTTGTTTGTTGTTTACACAGATAAGTAGACGGTGGTGGGTTGTAACATGCTACATTAACTCAAAGTCTGTCACTACTGTTATAAAGAAATGCTTTTTTTTTTATTGAATGGGATTTTTACATTGCTCTAAAATGCTCTCTTGTCTGTCATACTAATGCCATTCCATCAGTCATGAAGTGCAATTGACTGTCACTGTACTGTATTATACCTCTCCACACAGTGATGCAGTAGGTACCCCACAGTTAGAATGTCAGTAGGGAGGTTGATGATGAGTTCAGAGTTTGCATGTCCCGCTTTCTGCATTGGTTTCCTTTAGAACATGGGTGTCAAACTCAAGGCCCGTGGGTCATATCCGGCCCCTAATACAGTTATATCCGGCCCGTGAGATAATTTTACATTGATTTATTATTATTGTTATTAATAGCCTGGCGATATATATATATATATATATATATATATATATATATATATATATATATATATATATATATATATATATATTTTTTTTTTTTTTTTTTTTTTTTTTTTTTTTAATTATTTTTAATTTTTTTGAACCATGATCATATTTAGAATTTGTATGAGTTTGACAGGAACATTTTTTGAATAATGATCAAAGACAGGACATTTTATTTATAAAATGACAAGTGTCAACCAAAGTGCTGTACAATAGAAGATCCATTATCTTCCGCTTTATCCTCTATTAGGGGTCGTGGGGAGAGGGGGGGGTTCCCCATGCCCATCCAGGGGAGAAACACCCAGGACAGGGCATCAATCTACCTCACACTCTATATGGGGTAATTTGGAGAATTCAATTGACTTGATCCATGTTTTTGGACTTTTGGAGGAAACCGGAGAACCCGGAGGAAACCCACGCGGACACGGGGAGAACATGGAAACTCCACCCAGATTGGGATTCGAACCAGGAATTCCTAGCGCTGAGAGGCGAACGTGCCAACCACTAAGCCACCATGCCACTCCAATAGAATAAATCAAAGCCATAAAATATATAAAATACAAGCAATAGAAAACTCGGGTAAAATCCAGCGTTAAATAAAACAATCTATTTATCCATCCATTATCTTCCACTTTATCCTCTACTGTATTAGGGTCGCAGGGTGGGGTTCCCCCATGTCCATCCAGGGGAGAACGTTTCAGGCACTGGACAGATACACCCAGGACAGGGCGCCAATCTGTTGCTGGTCACATTAACTTAAACAGACACACACAAACACACTCTATATGGGGCAATTTGGGAATTGACCTTGATCCATGTTTTTGGACTGTGGGAGGAAACCGGAGAACCCGGAGAAAACCCACACGGACACAGGGAGAACATGGAAACTCCACCCAGATTGGGATTCGAACCAGGAATCCCTAGCGCTGAGAGGTGGACGTGCTCATCACTAAGACACCGTGCCACCCATCAGATCAACTATTAAATATGATTTTAATAAACATCCAGTTTCCAAATACAGCCATACAGACTCTGACTAATACCCCTGGTGTCAAAACCTAGAGTCACTGATCCTCGCAGACAGGATGACTGGTGCATTGTGACCCTGACTTATAAGGAAGTACTTAAATTTATGTTTTGTTTTATTCCAGTTGGACTTTTAAAGAGGTTAAAGATGTTTGCTGTCAGTGTTGCCGTGGCCAATGGTTGGTCCTTTAATGTCCCTGTCTGAGTCATTGCTAAATAAAAGTTCATTTAAACTGCAGTGGGGAAAAAAAAAACACCAACAGATTAAGATCTTTGCCCATTAGGGGTGTCTTCGGAGCAAATGGCAACAAATAAACGATTGTTATGCTGTAACGTGGCCTTCGGGATGTAGCTGCATCAGTCATGAGACAAGATTTTCAGCTAAAGGGGCTTTACGGTGTGAATCTGTTTTGTTACACTAAACCAGAACTTGGTAAATATAAACCTTATGGCTACATGTGTGTGATTGTGGTGCACCGGGACATCCGGCCCGTGGGGGACGTCTGCATCATTAATACATTTAAATTGGCTTCATTCTGGCTTAAATATTTGTGCTCTGACTTTAAACATCAGAACAACTGTAGTCTGTTTCTCTACATACATTGTTTGTCCCCTTTACTCTGTTCTCTGATGATCAGGACCCCCACGGAGCAGGTATTGGGGTGGTGGATGATTCTCACGTGGTGACGTGGTGGTGTGTTAGTGTGTTGTGCTGGTACGAGTGGATCGGACACAGCAGTGCTGCTGAACAGAGAACAGTACACCAATCGGAACATATAGGTGGGGGGTTCTGATCATCAGAGAACAGATTAATGGGGATGAACAAAGGATGAATGGAATTGTAGAACTACTACAACGTCCATCTATATGATCAGAGGAGAAACGATGATTTGTTCCAACTAAAATGGGCAGTTTGTGTGTGTGTGTGTGTGTGTTAGGGGTGTACTGATACACAAAATTCATGGTTTGCTTCACACCATGGTGGTGTGGGAAGGGTTTATGAAGCCCTAAACATATATTTAATTTATATATATATATATATCGTGGGGGTTACGTTCCAGAGATATGTGAGGGATGCTCATTGCTTCAGTAATAGATGTGTTCTTATCTGATGTTCCATCCTGACAATGTCCTGATTTGCACTGCAAAAACTTTAAATAAAATAAAATAAAAAAGATATATATACGCATAATAAGAAAAAATGTCATTTGCCAATGTAGTGACTAAATTTAACTATTGAAAATTTAAAAAAAAATTTTTATTTAACTAAGGATTTATCTTTATCTTAAGATTTCTTTAAATGAGAGTCTTTTAAAAACTAGATTATTTATCTTATTTAGAAAACTATTTAAGTCAAAAACAAGATGTTACCCTTTTTTTTTTTTTTTTTTTTTAAGATTTTCGGACTTCCATCCATCATCCTCCGCTTTGTCCTCTATTAGGGTCGCGGTGGGATTCCCCATGCCCATCCAGGGGAGAACGTCTCGGGCGCTGGGCAGATACACCCAGGACAGGGCGCCAATATATCGCTGGGCACACACTCACTCACACTCTATATGGGGCAATTTGGAGAATTCAATTGACCTTAATCCATGTTTTTTGGACTGTGGGAGAAAAACCATTAGGGTTTAATGTCATATGGCCATTTTTGTAGCGAAAAAAAAAAAGTAAGGAAAGAAAGAAAGAAAGACACACTGTTCAGCTTTGCAGGATTCCTTTGTAATCTCATCGCTGTACGTGTTTGTCTTGAGGCGCTCTATGACAGTATGAGTGTGTGTGATCTAAATGTGTGACCAGGAGGAAGTCAGCCATGAGACTCCCGACTGGAGACGGAGATTCGCCCGGGGGCAGGACTACTTCAAGCACTATTGCTTGTGTGACTCAGAACATTAAAGGAAAAATGGATACATTTGGAAAGCATCTCTGATTGGTTTGGATGGGACACTTTGTTGTTGCACCTAATTGGAAGAAACTAAATTGAGGCTGTAGCTAATATTTTGTCGTATGGTCATCTTTTGAACTGCAAACTTTTAAATGCGTGAATAGTGACGCACTGATAAAAGTATTTCTGCTGGTAATAACGTCATCTGATGGCCTTCAGCTTCTAAACCACAAGATGTGTTGTAGTCTCACACTGTGAGGTCTCACAGACTGACTAACCTCCATACATACTCACTGACCGCATTGAGCGACATCATGTTTTTACACTTACTGTCTATTTTAATTTACAAATGATTTTATTTGTAAAGTTCTGGAGCTCTGTTTTACTGACTCAAACCACATCTCTTTCACAAACATCCATCCATTATCTTCCGCTTTATCCTCTATTAGGGTTGCGTGGGGGGGTGGTTCTCCATGCCCTTCCAGAGGAGAACATTTCAGGCGCTGGGCAGATACACCCAGGACAGGGCGCCAATCCATCGCTGGGCACACACACACACAGACACACTCTATATGGGGCAATTTGGAGATTTCAATTGACCTTGATCCATGTTTTTGCACTGTGGGAGGAAACCGGAGAACCTGGAGGAAACCCACATGGACACGGGGAGAACATGGAAACTCCACCCAGATTGGGATTCAAACCGCAAATCCATAGCGCTGAGATGCTAGGCACTAAGCCACCGTGCCTCCCTCTTTCACAAACACTTTATTTAAAAAATAAAATTATGATGCGTCATTGAATAATGAATAATGAGGTTTGATAATAGCTGACTTGTGTTGTTCTCTCATTCAGAGTCGCTTTGAATAAAAGCATCTGCTGAATGACTAAATGGAAGCGTGAATGTAATGTTCTGATCTAATTCACTGATGGTTCCACAATCTCTCCAACAGACTCGGGCCGTAACCTTGGTTTCATAATTGATTCACATCTTAATCTATCTGATCAGGTCACTAAAACTCTCGGTTTATGTAAATTCTTCTGTAGAACACCAGGAAGATCAGACCTTTCTTAACTGAACATGCTGCTCAGCTGTTGGTTCAAATTCTCATCCCATCCCGGCTCGGTTACTGTGATGGATTGCTCTACAACTCTCCTTCAAAACTCTGCAGCCCGACTTGTGTTCTACCACCCAAGTGAACTCATGTCACTCCACTACTCCTCTCTCTCCTAGGCTCCCTGTTGCTTCTGCATTCAGCGCAAGACACTGATTCTGATCTACAGGACAATCTCTGGATCTGCCCCCTCTTACCTTCACTCTATATTTCCAAAATACACTCCAGCTCGTTCACTTTGGCACATTATGAATGATTCAACCTCACCATGGTACTAATTCTCACTCCATATCGTTCATCACTGATCAATAGTGGAACTATCTTCCCAACTCTGTCTGCAAGGCAGAGTCACTTAACCTCTTCAAGAAACAACCGAAAACACATCTCACAAACACTTAATATAATAAAAAAGGCGGGATCAGATAATAACCAGGTTTAATACTTCTACAGTGTAGCTGTTTTTTTCTGTAATTACTGACTTATTTCTTATAAGTTCTTATTTGTAAGTCGCTTTGGATAAAAGCATCTGCTAAATGACTAAATGTATGTATGTGATGTAACGTGATGTGATGTGTAAGAGAGCAGTGAGCATCGTTCTGCGCCTTGTAGCGGGTGTAAGATGGGGCCTGTAGTGTTTCTTAACAGACCTTGAAATATGAACAGACCAGAAAATATGTGTTGGATGGAGCATCCTCAGCACTGTAGTTAGTGTTGTAGTGATGTCATTGTGTAAGCACAAGTTGATCAGACACAGCCGTTGTTTGACCTTAATACTTAATACATTACTTAATACCTTAATACAGTTTTTAACCTTAATCCTTGTAGCAGGTGGGCTACATCCCGAAATTTTGGGAAAAAAAAGCTTACTGGCAAAATTGAAGCTGTCGTAGGCGGGGGAGTCCGTTTGGGCGTGGTAACCATAAAACTTACCAGTGTGTGATCTTAAGCACGGCTCTTAACCCTCATTACTCTGACCCCAACCATTAAGTTGGGCTACTTGTAAGTCACTTTGGATAAAACATCTCCACGATGATGTCATGTAATATTATATAAATGTGATATAAAACAGGGGCGGCACGGTGGCTTAGTAGTTAGCACGGTCGCCTCTCAGCGGTAGAGGTTCCCGGTTCAAATCCCAATCTGGGTGGAGTTTCCATGTTCTCCCCGTGTCCACGTGGGTTTCCTCCAGGTTCTCCGATTTTTTTTTCCCACAGTCCAAAAATATGGATCAAGGTCAATTGAATTCTCCAAATTGACCCATATAGAGTGTGTCTGTGTGAGTGAGTGTGTACCCAGTGATAGATTGGCGCCCTGTCCTGGGTGTATCTGCCCAGCACCCGAAACGTTCTCCCCTGGATGGGCATGGGGAACCCCCCCGTGACCCTAATAGAGGATAAAGCGGAAGATAATGGATGGGTGGATGGATGTCATAAAACAATAATAATAATTAATTTGACTTATAAAGCATGGTGGCACGTCGCTTCGTGGTTAGCAGGGTTTCCTCCGGGTACTCCGGTTTTCTCCCACAGTCCAAAAACATGGATCAAGGTCAACTGAATTCCCCAAATTGCCCCATATAGAGTGTGTCTGTGTAAGTGAGTGTGTGCCCAGTGATGGATTAGTGCCCTGTCCTGGGTGTATCTGCCCAGCGCTCCAAACGTCCAATCTCCCCCCCCCCCCCCCCCCCGTGACCCCAATAGAGGATAAAGCGGATAATGGATAATAGTGGATGGACTTATAAAGTGCTTTCTTAAACCCAAGGATACTAATATATCTAATGCATGGGTGTCCCAATACTTTTGTCTTTCCGTTGTAACTTAAATGGCTTTTTTAACTGTTAATCTCGCTCACAGTGGCTTTTATCTGGTCTCCCAGTCTCCTAAAGTCTCAGCATGTCTCGTTGGATTAAGACCTCCACAGGCTGCATGTCTAAAGCAGAGAAAATCAGCTTCGGGAGACCAAAGAAAGAGAAACCCTGTTCGGGTGCTGGCACTGCTCCAGCACTAATTTTAGCTGAAGTGTGCAGCATGATCCAAAAGTGCAAGTGCTATTAGGTGATCTGTATCCTAGAGCCGGGATATGACTGAGTGAACAGTTAAACACGCGTTATTGCAAAAAAAAAAAAAGGCTCGGAACAAGGTGAAAATTGCATTCGGCTGCCGGCCAAATGTACCAGACTGAAAGCAATGTTATATAAAATGACAAACATAACACTGAAAGCGTGACTGAGCACAGTGATGAGTATTAAAAAGTACAATTGATGTAGGGGATTCCGCACGCTGTTTTCTAGTTATATATATTGCAATCACCTGATTATGCAATTTTAATTATTCCACTATTTTTGTCCAGCTTCTCCTGCAATTTTCAAGCTATCAACCCGGTTTTTATCTCATGGGTGGGCTGAGTGCTTGTATACAGCTAAAAAGTGGATAACAGTGTGATTGCCGGCCAATTTTCGACCATCATGAAGTTTACCATATAGATGGACTCTGCAGTTTTATAATTACAATTATAATTATGATTTTCTTTGTTTTTGTTAGTCCCCTGTTGGTTCTCTGTTCTCTATTGGTCAGGACCATCACAGAACAGGTATCATTGGGTGGTGGCTTGTTTACTGTCAGTTCTGCAGTGACGCTGATGTGGTGGTGAGGGGGTTTTAGTGCAGCAGTGCTGCTGTAGTTTCATTTAAACACCTCAATGACACTACTGGGATAGGAATAATGCACTGACCAAATAATACCTGCTCTGTGGGAGTACTATTGGAGTTCTGACCATTAGAGCAGAGTAAAGAGGACGTACACAGTATGTACTGTAGTCTACAAACAGATGGACTACAGTCTGGAATTGTAGAACTACAAAGGCCATCTTTACAGTAAGTGGAACTGAGAACATGGACAATAAGTGGAGCAGAAAGGGGGGGTTGTGGACAAACTTTAAACTGGTACTGTTGCCCAAAAATAGCAGTTACTGTATGTGCCTCCCTGGTTTTTAAGCCAGGATTTTTAATCGCTGATATAGTTGCATGACCAGCTTTTGAAGTAGACATGATGTTTTTTTTTGAGAGGGAAGCAGAAGCTTTTATTTCATTCATCTATTATCTTCCGCTTTATCCTCTATTAGGGTCGCGGGGGGGTTCCCCATGCCCATACAGGGGAGAACGTTTCGGGCGCTGGGCAGATACACCCAGGACAGGGCGCCAATCTATAACTGGGCACACACTCACTCACACACACACTCTATATGGGGCAATTTGAGGAACTCAATTGACTTGATCCATGTTTTTGGACTGTGGGAGGAATCCGGAGAACCCGGAGGAAACCCACACGGACATGGGGAGAACATGGAAACTCCACCCAGATTGGGATTCGAACCGGGAATCCCTAGCGCTGAGAGGCCAACGTGCTAACCACTAAGCCACCGTGCCGCCCTAAGCTTTTATTTATTTTTTATTATTTCAATTTTTGTAAATAGAGAGAATGCTAGGCATAAAGAAAGGCATGTTTCATCAGGAGGGAAATTTTCCCAGCAGTCCAGCTGTGAACACTGACGCGATGGTTTTGTCATCGCTTTTATGGTTGAATAATAATAGCAGCGTTTGTCATTCGATAAGAGCCTGGACATGTTTGAGTGCTGATAAGCGTGTACTGTACCTGTGATTTATTCTTTATCTTTTATCTGCGGTCTCATGGATGACAAAGTATTTTTGAATGCAATGTTCACCTGCTTGTACTGCAATACTTCATTTAAGTGGTACCTCACCGCTTAAGTAATACTATTCCATCTGAGTTGTAATGCTCTATTCAATAAATACTCCTCCGTTCGATCAATAGTGTACCATCTGAGTGGTACCAGTAACACTGGGACCGTTTGATTAATAATGCTTCGTCCGAGCGCTTCTGCGCCGTCCAAGCGCTACTAGTAATACTAGGACTTGAGTAATACTCAAACCTTGGGTAAGGTTTGAGTAATACTGCTCTGCTTTAGTGGTAATACTACTCCGTTTGCTTCGTCCGTGCGGTAGTGTGCTGTCCTGGTGGTACCAGTAATACTGGGACTGTTTGAGTAATACTTTGAGTATTAATGCTCCGTTTGAGCGGTACCACTTTGAGTATTAATTTTCTGAGCGGTACTACTCCGCCGTCCGAGCGGTACCAGTAATACTGGAACCGTTTGAGTAATACTGCTTCGTTCTAGTAATACCGCTCAGTTCAAGTGGAAATGCTCCATTTGATTAATACTCCTCTATTTGACTAATGATGCTCCGTTTGAGCGGTACTGGTAATACTGGGACTGATTGAGTAATAATGCTCTGGTTTAGTGGTAATGCTCCGTTTTGGTAATACTCCTCAGTTTGATTAATAATGCTTCGTCCGAGCGCTACTGCGCCGTACGAGTGGTACCAGTAACACCAAGACTGTTTGAGTAATACTGCTCTGTTTGAATACTCCTCCATTTGAGTAATAATCCTCCGTTTGAGCAATGATGCTTCATTCGAGCAGTAGTGTGCTGTCCGGGTGGTACCAGTAATAATGCTCTGTTTGATTAATAATGCTTTGTCCGAGCGATACTGCGCCGTCCGAGCGGTACCAGTAATACTAGGACTGTTTAAGTAATACTGCTCTGTTTTAGTGGTAATGCTTGTTCGTTTAATACTCCTCCGTTTGATTAATACTCCTCCATTTGACTAATGATGCTCCGTTTGAGTGCTACCGGTAATACTGAGGCTGTTTAAGTAATACTGCTTTGTTCTAGTAATAAAGGTCCACCCAAGCAGGACTGCGCCACCCGAGCCATCCGAGTGGTACCTTCCAGCCACCTTTTGGTGTGTGTAACAAACTGACACCAGATACCCATTAAACACTAGAAATTTATATTTTAAAAGCTAAATATTCACTTCAATTGACTTGATCCATGTAGTCTTATCCTTTTATTTTTTCTAAAGCCTAAAACTCAAGACCCATCCATGTAAAGTTTAAAGTGTCTAAATTAAGACACATTATAAATACACATTTAATTATCCAGGGAATAATTGAACAGACGGTATTAAATTCTTTTTATGAATGAGAATGACGGGATTCACCCGACTAAAGGATTTATTGATGCCCGGGTTGAGCGCCTCCGGGGACGATCAGTGACGCAGAGGAGCAGATGGCATCGTAGTGATTAGCATTAGATTGTACTCATTAAGCTGCCTGCGTTAGATGTCGTTTACTGAGCTAATTATATATCTCATTCTCATTATCTAGTTTGGGCTTGACCAAAAAAACGAGGTAAACCTAATTCTGTGGTAGTCAACGGAGTATTTTCAGCGTTGGGATTTATTTAGACGTCAGGAAAGGTGCAAATGACTCTGCAAATTTAAGTTGGGTGTAGTTGGCAAAATGTAGGTTGTGATCATTACGAGCACGCCATCAGGGCATTTACTAAGCACTCCTTTTTTAGCGACTTGGATTGCGACAATTTCACAAAATTTTAAGCGTTAATGAAGTTATTGTCAAAACTCTGGCAAGATCATAGATTTCTTTCTAGTGTTGTGCAAGGATACAGTTGTTGTGGCAACTATTGTTCATAAGATATTAAAAAACGGATGGTTTTGGTCCTTAAATCTGATTGGCTTAGCCGTGAGGTTAATGACAATAACACACATCTCTGAGTGCTTCACATTTGTATCAATGCGTGATATTAATTATTTTAAATCATGTACCTTTAATGGAAATACATTCATTCATTATCTCCCCCTTTATCCATGCCCATCCAGGGGAGAACGTTTCGGGCGCTGGGCAGATACATCGCAGGGCGCCAATCCATCGCTGGGCACACACTCACTCACACAGACACACTCTATATGGGGCAATTTTTGAGAATTCAATTGACTTGATCCATGTTTTTGGACTGTGGGAGGAAACCTGAGAACCCGGAGGAAACCCACGCAGACACGGGGAGAACATGGATTCGAACCGGGAATCCCTAGCGCTGAGAGGCGAACGTGCTAACCACTAAGCCAATGGAAATACAGATTAATGTAAACATAATATTCTTAATGGGCACTAAGCCTGTGTTCCGTTACTCAGCGATCGATGTTCACTTAGAAAAACGGACTAGATTACATTGTGGAAGACCCAGTTTATTAATAAATTAGTTTTCAATAAACAAATTTATGAATCAAACCTTTGTTTTTTATGTTCTAGTGTTTTTGAGACTATTTTATAAAAGCAATAAAGCACTCGAGTTTGTGTAATAGTGTAAATAAATCACAGGATAAGAGGTATAACGATACTCTGCTATACATTTTGACTATTAATGCCTCTGTCCTCTGAGTTTTTTTTAGTTTATTTATTTTTAATTAATTTATTTATTTTTACTCACAATAATCCATGCCCTCTGACCCTTTTGTTTTTTCATAAATGTTGCAGCCATTATTTAAAGGAATTAACATAGTTGTGGCAACTATTGTTTAAAGTTTTAACTATTTGTTTTTAAATATGTCAACTATGGTTAATGAGGATTAATAATATATATACATGGCAACTATGAGTTATGAGGGATTATAGTAAATATGGCAACTATGGTTTATGAGGGATTATATTAAATTAACAATTATGGTTTATAAGATATTGAAATAAATATGGCAACTATGGTTTATGGGTGATTATTATAAATATGACTACTATGGTTTATGAGGGAATAAAATAAATATGGCAACTATGGTTTATTTATAATTATAATAAATATGGCAACTATGGTTTATTTATGATTATAGTAAATATGGCAACTATAGTTTATGAGGGATTAAAGTATATGCAACAACCCTTGTTTATGAGAGATTAAAGTAGTTGCCCGGTGTCTGAGCAGTTTTTGGTTGATGGATTATTCTCAGTTCAGCCGTGGAGCTGAGGTCTTTTTCAAATTATTGTCACAAAGTCATAAAAGTTTAAATCTTGTAGTTTTAAATCAATTTAGTGTAATATGTTTGAATGAAAACATAGCTATTCACTGTCAAGAACATTTTCTTAATTATCCATCAGGTTAACACGATTCAAAGGTTAAAATCCAGATCCGGATAATTAAAGGAAACTTAGAAAGACTCTAAAACTCGCTCCAAATGGAGAACATTTACTATTTATGTGCGGTTCTCCACACGGCTGCTGAATTCTCATCTGCTCCTGCTTTTGTTTTGTTTTCCTATAAATGTAACTCTCTAATGCTTTGAAGTTTATTCTTCTTTTCTTTGTGCTTATTTTAGTTTTGTAAAACTTTCCTCCTGGTATTCCCACAGGCCAACCTGTGTGTGTGTGTGTGTGTGTGTGTGTGTACGCGTGTGTGCACAACCCAGGTAACATATAGCCACATTAACACTGTGGGGACCTTCTGTAAGTGGTCTGCATGTAATTGCTGTGTGTGTGTGTGTGTCTCTCTCTCTCTCTCTCTCTCTCTCTCTCTGTCTGTCTGTCTGTCTGTCTCTGTCTCTCTCTGTCTCTGTCTCTCTCTCTCTCTCTCTCTGTGTCTCTCTCTCTGTGTCTCTCTCTCGCTCTCTCGCTCGGTCTCTCTTTCTGTGTGTGTACGCATATGTGCACAACCCAGGTAACATGTACAGCCACATTTACACTGTGGGGACCTTCTGTCAGTGGTCCGGATGTAATTGGTGTGTATGTCTGTGTGCGTGTGTCTGTCTCTGGGTGTCGGTTTGTGTCTGTGTGTGTGTGTGTGTGTGTGCCACATTTACACTGTGGGGACCTTCTGTAAGTGGTCCGCATGTAATTGGTGTGTATGCGTCTCTCTCTCTCTCTCTCTCTCTCTCTCTCTCTCTCTCTCTCTCTCTCTCTCTCTCTCTCTCTCTCTCTCTCTCTGTGTGTGTCTCACTTTCTGTATGTGTGTGTGTGTGTACGCATATGTGCACAACCCAGGTAACATGTACAGCCACATTTACACTGTGGGGACCTTCTGTCAGTGGTCCGCACGTAATTGGTATGTGTGTCTGTGTGTGCGGGTGCATCTTTGTGTGTGTATCTCTCTCTCTCTCTCTGTGTGCTTGTGGGTAAACCTTGCTGTATAAGTAGGTCTGCAGTATAATCTGGGTTAAAGAAGTGTAAATAAGTTCCTGTAGTTGACCTCATTCAGCTGTTTCTTTATTGTTTCTTAGTTCTATCCGACCTCTCACTTCTAAAATTTAGAAATCAGGGAGAAGAGGTTTTAAATCACAAGTGGCTTACAGTGATTCATAATTGCATTTATTGAAAGCAAAATGATTAATAATCTGATAAGCAGTAACAGGATACACGCTTAATGCTCATCGGTAATCTGTATTATAAAATTTTAAATCGCGTATATCACTCATTAATGCTAATGTGAAGTGCTCAGAGGTGTCACGGCTTTACAAACTGCTCAGCCAATCAGATAGGACCGGAACTAACTGTTTTATAATGTGAAATAATAACCCTGATGGTGAATTCATTACCTCTGTAATTCCCTGTGTTGTTTTTATCTGTATCCTGAAGTGATCTACTTTTTAACTGTACGTAAACTTGAGGTTGTGTACATTTTATGCTTTTAACGTAACCAAAAAATAAATCATGCTGTAATGGGGTAATAGGAATGAGAACCGGAGACAGGATTGCACCCCAATGAACAGGTTTTATTGCCGACACGACATGCTTTACACACTGGGCTTTTACGGTGTTATTCTTGCGCACTTGTGCCGCGTCCACCGTCATGTCCACTATCCCACCAGCTCGTGGTCGGTCTCTCTCCCCGCAGCTTTTGATGTTTCCAAGTTTAAAGGGTGCGCACTCATTAGGCGCCGCCGTGTCAAGTGCATTAATTAACCGTAATCAAAATCCATTATTTCTTCCCCGGCTTCACAGAAAAGTGCAACTTGCAAAATGGTGAAATGATGTTCCCAACTTTGTCCATAATGCAGAGTCACTTAGTGTCTTTAAAAAACATACAAGTCTTCCATGTGTGTGTGTCTCTGTCTGTGTCTCTGTCTGTGTCTCTGTCTGTGTCTCTGTCTGTGTCTCTGTCTGTGTCTCTGTCTGTGTCTCTGTCTGTGTCTCTGTCTGTGTCTCTGTCTGTGTCTCTGTCTGTGTCTCTGTCTGTGTGTCTCTGTCTGTGTGTCTCTGTCTGTGTGCCTGTGTCTCTGTTTGTCTGTGTGTGTCTCTTTGTGTGTGTCTGTGTGTGGTTTGATAATTCTACAGTGTAGCTGGTTTTTCCCGTAACTACTGACTTGTGGTGTTCTCATTTGTAAGTTGCTTTGAATAAAAGCATCTGCTAAATGACTGAATGTAATGTAAATGTTAACAGGTGCACTTCTTACCCAGTGTGCTTTTATTTAGGACTCGGTACTTCAGGCATATTTCTGACTGTGATTAAAATGAAAGGGAACAATTGTTATATCTCACTCTTGTGTTTAATGAGTGTACAGTGTTTGTTTGATCACTCAGTTTTATCTTTTATTAATTATTATTATAGCGTGTTGCCTAATCTACTACAGTTACTGCCCTGCCCTGGGGCAAATGTGTTTTTAAACATAACCAGATGCTGATCTTTAGTTCTGTGGTTCTTTACTGACCTGTTGGATACTTTTTAAATATATTTTTATATATTAAATAAGTTAATAAGTATATTGACAATATTGGTAACACTTTGTATTTATAAAGTATTATAATCACATTCATGAAGCTTTATTAAGTATTCATAATGCTTTATTATTAATCATTTGTCATTAACCTCTGTTAATGTAAGTACATGTTCCTATTCACACTCTTAGTGTTATAAGAATGCTTAATAACACAATATGACATATAATGCATTATAAAATGTATATTTGATTTTTTTATAGAACTTTTTATAGAAACCAGTGGTATATAGCTTTATTGTGTTTGTGTTAAATTAATTCATCCTCTGAAAATGACTAAGTGTTAAGTGTTTATAGTGATATATAACTGTTTATAAAAGCTTCTAAGCTTTCTTTACAGGCATAAAGTAAAGTGATGTCATTCAATACCTTGATAAAAGAGACTGGTTCTATAGCACTACATTATGACTTATGAACTGTTATAAATGCTCTTTACAGATTTTATGTAAAGTGAAATCATTTTTGTTTTAAATAAAATGTCTACGAATCCAATACATTTATGATGTATTATGTCATATTGTTATAACAATTTAGGACTATGGTTATGAACATTTATGTACATCAATAGAGGTTAATGACAAATGCTGTAAAGCTTAATGGAGATTTTATAAAGCTTTATGAATGCACTTCTTATGCATTGTGAAAAGTTTTAACAATATATTTTTATAGTTTGTTAATATTATTTTTTTTGGGCCTAAACGGAACAAAAAATCTTTTTTACCAAGTACTGAATACCAAACGTTTCATTAAATGCCCACCATTTTTAGCAGTGCATACATTGAGCAGATAGTCGTTGGCTTGTGGAGATGTAAAGATCCCTGGTTCGATTCCTGGTCTCACTAAGTGCAATGAATGAAGTGCCCTTGAGCAATACGCCTAACCCCATTAGCTCCCCGGGCACGTGTGCTCACTTCAGTAAGTGTGTGTGTGTGTTTTACTGCATGGATGGTTTAAATGTGGAGGACTAATTAAGTAAGCACTTTATTTATTTACTAATTTGTTAATAAGTAATCACTGTAGACAAATAAATCACTTTATCTCATTGAAAAAAAACAACGCATGGCTTTTGCTTAATATCAACACAAAATATTATCATGTAAAAATCAAAGTAAAAAAAAAATCATGCATTGTGAATTATTATAAGTCTGTTAATATTATTAATTCACCGAAATTAAAATTTTGGGCCTAAACGGAACACAATTTTTTTTTGACCGTGTACTGAATACTGAACGTTTCATTTGCCACTATTTTCAGCATTGACCTTAAGTAGGCAGTTGTAGGCTTGTGGAGATCTAAAGATCCCCAGTTTGATTCCCGGTCCCACCAAGCCCTTGACCAAGGCACCTAGCCCCAATTTCTCCCCGGGCACCGTATACAGTGCTGCCCACCACTCCGGGCACTTGGGTCAGTGTGTGTACATGTGTGTTTCACTGCATGAAGGGGTTTATTGTGGAGGACCAAGTCCTATGTGTGGAAACATTGTAGACAAAATGGATCCGTTTAAATAAAACTACAGCAGCACTGCTGCTCTAAAACCCCCTCACTGCATCAATGTCACTGCAGAACTGGCAATAAACAATTCACCACCCAAATTATATCTGTTCTGTGATGCTCCTGACCAATCGGGAACAGAGAACCAACAGGGGACTAACAAAAATAAAGAACCCATATGGACTACAGTCTGTAAGTCATTGTCTGAAATGGACAATGGAGCATCTTCATTAAATAGTTAAATTCATTAAATAGAATTTATATGTATATATTCCTGTGGGAAGAAACCGGAGAACACGGAGGAAACCCACGTGGCCACGAGGAGAACATGGAATCTCCACCCAGATTGGGATTCGAACCTGGAATCCCTAGTGCTGAGAGATGACCGTGCTAACCACCAGGCCACCGTGCCACCCATATATATATATATAAATAAAACACACACAGCCTCCTGATGTGGGTCACATGACTGTTCTCTTTTCCCATTAGTTTCAGTTCTCAGTTTACATGAGGGTTGTTCCAAATAAACCGAAAACATGCAAAACGGCCCAAAATAACCAAAAACCCGCCATTCAAATCTAACCTCTGTGATTTCAGCCTCAGCTGCTATCAGTGCTCCAGCTGGGAGGGACGGAATTCATGTTGTTCTTTTGCGTAAATGCCGCACTTGGTAAATATTAAGAATAAATCCATCACTTAGTCATGCACTCATTAACTCCCTCGCCTATATTGTCTCTCAGTCTTCCACTTTGTCACACTCAATAACTCATGTAGACACGTTCTCATTCATACTCAGTCACGCTATTCCTCACTTATTCACACTCTTCTTCCTGTATCACCAACATTTCTTTATACAGATGAACAATGTTTCATTAGGATAGAAATAACAATATTAAAATACTATCCTGCTGCTGTACGTTACATCAGCATGCAGTTTTGGGCCTGTTGGACATAATAATATATTCATTTAAAAATAATTATGATAATAGTATTTCTCAGCTGAATAAGATGAATTGCATTTAAATTTCCACACCAGTACCAGATTTAGAATTAAATTGACTGATATGAATTCATTGTCTTCCACTTAACCCCATACCCATCCAAGGGAGAAAGTTTTGGGAGCTGGGCAGATACACCCAGGACAGGGTGCCAATCCATCTCTGTGTACTCAACTCGTGGCAATTTGGAGTATTTTGGCAATTTTACCTTGAATTCATATTTTTGGACTGTGGGAGGAAACCAGAGAACACGGAGGAAACCCATGTGGACACAAGGAGTACATGGAAACTCCACCCAGATTATCTTTCGCTTAATCATCTACTAGGGTCACGAACCAGGAATCCCTAGCGCTAAGAGGCGAACGTCTAACAATTAAGCTCATTTTCCATCCATATATTATCTTCCGCTTTATCCTCTATTAGGGTCGCGGGGGGGTTCCCCCATGCCCATCCAGGGAAGAAAGTTTTGGGCCCTGGGGAGATACACCCAGGACAGGACAGGGTCCCAATCCATCGCTGGGCACCATCCAGATTGGGATTCGAACCGGGAATCCCTAGCACTGAGAGGAGAACATGTTAACCACTAAGCCACCTAAGCCTATTTTATTATCATTTATTTTTATTTTATGTTCTATTATAAGTTTATATAATAAGAGCATGTGTAATTTGGTGTATAGTTGTAGTTATCACTGATCGTTGCCATAAGGTGTGAAATATCTTTAGTACAAGTGAATACCCATGGGACTGTGTGTGTGTGTGTGTGTGAGAGAGACGAGCAGTGCAGTGCCTGGCACAGATGGTCTCTCTGTTAGCCAGTCCTTTTGGAAGCTTCATGTTTTTTTCCTGACATACAGAATGACACACAGTGAAAGTCATTGTCGTTTACAGTTAAAATTATAATAATAATAATGATGATGAAGATAATAATAATGTTATCTATGTTTATCTTTCTGATCTTTATTTATGTACCAATTGATTACAATAGTCTATTTTCTTTAATTTATATCCATCTTTTCACTTCCTACCATCCGGCATTATATCTGTCCTGCTCTTAACCTACTTATCAACATCTGTCTGTCTATCCGTTGGTCAGTCTGTCCATTCAACTACCATTCTTGAATACCCATCTGTCTATCTGTTCTATACTACTGTTTGTTTATCCATCTTTTCTCTCTCGTTCTTCACCTACTTATGAACATCTGGATACATTGGTCCCTCCACCCACCTTGCAATATCTATCTGTCTGTCTGTATCTGTCCATCCACCAACCTACCAACATCTGTCTGTCTGTATCTATCTATCTGTCTAATCATCCCCCACCTACCAACGTCTGTATGTCTCCATCCACCCACCTACCTACATCTGTCTGTCTGTATCTATCCACTCACCTAACAACATCTGTCTGTATCTATCTAATCATCAATCCACCTACCAACATTCATTCATCCATCCATCTGTATTTCTGCCTGTCTTAGTCTGTCTCTCATTTTATTTGGCTGTGTTATTGTCTATTATTCTTTCAACCTACCTAGCAACATCTATCTGTCTGTATCCATCCATCCACCTACCAACATACAATCATCCATCTATCTATTTATCCAATCCTCTATCTATCGTTCCATCTACCTTTACAGGTAGGCATTCCTGTCTATATATCTACTAAAGCTACTTACTTACTGAAGTCCCCACCATTCTCCATCTACCTTCATCTCCTCTCAGACAGGATTCATTTTCACTTGATGATTTTCATTGTTCCTGATTCTTCAGCACTCTTTATTTCCTCTAACACTCAGGATTCTAACAGCATTTCATTTCGCAGCAGTTAATAACGTAGCTCTCCCAAAGACCAGACCATCGCTATGGATTGTTATAACTGACAGAAAGAAGGATTGTGTTCTCCATCAATGCCGTTATTGAATTCATTGTGTTCTAACTTAATCGCATGTTTTCCCCTCACTGTTTGAATTTGGTTCTGCAAACCGCTGAGCGGGTGCGTGTGTGCCTCTAGCTTTGAAGCGGCAGGTCTGAGACAGCTGATACTTTTTGTCTCTGTGTTGCTTAGTTACAGCAAGTACAGTTCAGGTTCAGGATTGCTCACATGCAGGGGTTGGATGTCTGATCCTTGGCCGTTTGGACGCCCCATGTCACTTTTGATCATAGCACACACCTGTTTGCATCCGTGTGTGTCTACAATGACTGACTAATTTATCAGCTACACCTC
This sequence comes from Corydoras sp. C115, assembly GCA_019802505.1. Classification (NCBI taxonomy): domain Eukaryota; kingdom Metazoa; phylum Chordata; class Actinopteri; order Siluriformes; family Callichthyidae; genus Corydoras; species Corydoras sp. C115. Next base: position 780,540 of record JAFMOC010000050.1, on the reverse strand, counting down.
CTTGTGTCAGCACTTAATGTCCCTCTTTTTTTGCTCCTCTTGGCGGACGCACATTGTAGTTCTATTTATTTGCTTCATTCACAGAACCATTATTTGGGTGGTAGATGATTTTCAGCATTGCAGTTATGGTGTAAAATGTATATGTTGGGTGGAGTGGTGTGATTATAAAACTATGTCAAGTGTTTGTGTTTGTGTGTGTATATATATACACACACACACATATACAAATGAGAAAGCACCATTCATAAATGCGGAAACAACATTCGCAAATTGCAAAAAACAATTGTGACAAGACAACATATACTAATGCCAAAGTGATATTCGCACATGCCAAAGCAACATTTGCAAATGCCGAGACAAGCTTTGCTATTGTCAAAACAACATTTACAAACACAGAGGTGGCCATTCGCAAATGCAACTGGCCATTCATAAACACCGAAACGACATTTGGTTGTCGTTGACCAGTCAAAAGGAAAGTGTAGATACGCTGCACAGGAAGTGCTGATTGCTAATAATTGTGTGAAAGTGTTTGGCGTGGACAGTTTTGAATGACCATAACGGAGTGACTGGAACGCTACAATGAGGTGTAACGGCACTCAGCTTTGCGTCAGGCCTAACATCACCTCTTTCTTGCCTTATATTTACATTACATTTAGTCATTTAGCATTTATCTAACGCTACATGTGCAATGTACAAGTGCCGAGATGACATTTGCAATTTGCAAGTGCCGCTGAAGTTCGGCTCTCCACCACTGGGCTCTTTGGTATTTGAAACACAATGCTCTTTCCTTCCTCTCTTGCTGTGCGTCACCACCACACAATGCTCCCCACCGCTTTATTCAGACTTGTACAAGTTCGCAGGAGGTGAGGAGAAGGGCCGCTCTGTAGAAAACCTGAGAAAATTAACGTGTGCCGACTTCCACGTGACCGTCAGAGAAACAGATTTGGTTCTGGTCACGGTGGACCTTTTCTCAGCGCCCACTAGTCACCTCGTTAGTTCTTTCAGTAGATTGCATTGAACTCGTAACATTTACTTTCATACGATTCGTTAAAATGATTAATATTTATCAACACCAGAACAAGCTTGTAGCTCAAGAGGATATGACCTCGTTCCTGCACAGGAAGCTCTCCTCCATCTGTCAGTGCTCACAGGAAGAGTGAGTAATGTTTAGAAGGCATTCGTGTTCATGGCAGTGGCTTTTAAATTTCCTCGTCTAAACACCACATTACCGCACATTACGATTTCAATACATTAACATAATAACAAACTGGCTCTGTCTGTGTGTGTGTGTGTATGTATGTATATATATATATATATGTATATACATTATACAGTATATATATATATGTGTATGTGTGTGTGTATATATATATATATATATATATATATATATATATATATATATTTGTGTGTGTGTGTGTGTGTGTGTATAAAGTGTGTGAGTCTGCATTTGTCATACATACATGCACACAAATTTGTGTAGGGAGCATATACATATACACGAAAAAGCATGTACATAAAGTATTTGTTTTCTGTGTGCTTTTTTTGTGTGTACGGGTGCATTGGTTTGTGTGTGGACGCCATTGTTTGTGTGCGTTCTAATTCGTTCGTGTGCCCGCATTTCTGTATGGGTGCGTTTCTGTGCGGGTGCAATTGTGTGTGTGCGCGTTCACGTTCGTTTGTGAGCGTTTACATTTGTATTTAAACAAATTTAAATACAAATGTGTGTGTATGTGTGTGTGTATCACTGCACAGATGGGTTACATGTGGAGAACAAATTGCTCTGTGTGTAAGTACAGTAGACAAAATGAAATAATCTATCACTTAACGTAAAAAGAGGGAAGGTGTCAGTGATTGTTTAAACAAAGCGTGGTGGTGAGGGTGTGGTAGCTCAGTGGTTAGGGTGTTAGGCTATCAATCTGAAGGTTCAAATACCAGGTCCTGTGCAGTTACCAATGTTGGTCTTTGAGCAATACGCGTAACCCTCATTGCTCCAGGGGGGTTGTATGTAAACCCTGTGTTCTGATCCGATGTTGGGGATATTTGTAAGTCGCTTTGAATTTGAATGAGCAAATGTAACTTAAAAGCAGAAGAGCATACGAACCACTCATCAGCAAAAAGATGATGTAAGCAGGAAGTGCCTGCAAAAGCTGCCAAATGAGGTCACGAATAGGTCAAAGATTGGTGGAGGTGGTGACATATCTTGAATGAGCTGAAATCAAATTCAAATGTTGCACAAATACACTCTATATGGGGCAATTTGGAGAATTCAATTGACCTTGATCCATGTTTTTGGACTGTGGGAGGAAACCCACGCGGACACAGGGGAGAACAAGGAAACTCCACCCAGATTGGGATTCGAACCGGGAATCCCTAGCGCTGAGGCGAACACGCTAACCACTAAGCCTCCTTGCAACCGCCCAAATGTTGCACAGTCATTATTTATATTCTCTTCATATTGATTTCACTTCATTACTTTTATCATGCTGTAATGATGGGTGGGCACGAATATGGACCAGAGACTGGATTTCTCCCGACAGGAACGGCTTTTATTACACATTGCGTCCACTGAGAGGTGAATGTGCTAACCACTAAGCCACCATGCCACCCTGAAATGCAATTTATTTCCTTTTTCAATACTAACCCTGGATTTTAATGTGTATTGTGGTTGTACAGTGGGTAGAAATGGCTACCCGGTAAGACTGTTCAATTTTCTGAAGAACATTGCAGTACTATAAACTGATGAGGAGAAAATGCTACATGATGGGATTCTGTTTTGTCTTATGATGAGGTGGTGCAGCGTGTGTGGGCAAGATAATTTCCCCAAAGAGATCTCACTAAAGGCCGACACAACGGAGAGCTGTGAGATTACGAGTTATCCATCACCAGTGTGGATTTCCCTCAACTCTTTATCTCCATTAAAACTAGAGAGCAAGCGAGCGAGAGAGAGAGAGGAAGGAATATTGAGAAAAAGCTTTATAAGATCATATATATATATATATATATATATATATATATATATATATATATATATATATATATATATATATATATATATATATATATATATATATATATAGCCTTCATTCATTCCGTTAAAGTGTGTTTAGAACACTTTCATTCTGATATGGATTAGAAATGAGTATACAGTAGCAGTCAAAAGTTTGGACACCCCCCCCCCTTCTTGCTCCATTGTTTATTTCCTCCACTTACCATATAGATGGACTTTGTAGTTTTATATTTACAGACTAGTCCATCTGTTTTCTTGGTTTTTCTTAGCCCCCTGTTGGTTCTCTGTTCTCTATTGGTCAGAACCATGAAGTGATCTATTTTGCCTACTGTGATTACACTCGACGGATTTAGACCACCACATTTAATTCATCTGTGCAGTGAAACACACATACACACACTGAGTGAAGTAAGCACAGGTACCCAGAGCGGTGTAGCCCTGTATACCACGCCCAGGGAGCAATTAAGATTAGTTACCTTACCCGATGGCACTTCAGTCATGGTACTTGGTGGAACCGGAAATCAAGAACGGAACCAAGATTATAAACAACAGCCGCAACTGGTTTCATCAGGAATCGGCTTGCTGTTCATAATAATCTATATTTCCATTTCTGGTACATAATTTAAAATAATGGATTGTATATCGGGCAGCAGGGTGGTTTAGTGGTAAGCATGTTCTCCTCTCAACACTAGGGATTCCCGGTTCGAATCCCAATCTGGGTGGAGTTTCCATGTTCTCCCCGTGTCTGCGTGGGTTTCCTCCCACAGTCCAAAAACATGGATCAAGGGCAATTGAATTCTTCAAATTGCCCCATATAGAGTGTGTTTGTGTGTGAGTGTGTGCCCAGTGATAGATCTCACACCTCTCATCTCATTATCCTTCACCTTATCCTCTACCAGGGTCACGGGGGTGTTCCACATGCCCATCCAGGGGAGAACGTTTCAGGCACTGGGCAGATACACCCAAGACAGGGTGCCAATCTATCGCTGCAACACAATCACACAAATACACACTATATGGGGCAGTTTAGATAGTGGCAATTCAGAGCAGCCATGCATCCGTCTATTATCTTCCACTTAATCCTTTACTAGGGTCATGGAGGTTCTTCATGTCCATTCAGTGGAAAACGTTTTGGTCGCAGGACAGAATGACCCAGGACAGGGTGCCAATCTATCACTGGGCACACACTCAATTACACAATATAGGAGCAATATGGAGCAGACAGTTCACCTTGAATCCTTGTTTTGGGACTGTGGGAGGAAACCGAAAACCCACATCGGGAACATGGAAACTGCACCCAGATTGGGATTTAAACTTTGATCTGTGGCACTGAAAGGTGGACATGCCAACCATCAGGCCACCGTAATGTACAAAAATATAGTGTTTAATTTCTATAAAGGAGGTTCTGGTTGATTTATCCTCTTAAGTTTCAAAATGAGTCAGTGAGCTTTGTGTGAGAAACACTTGCAAGTTCAGAAAATAGTTTCGTATCGTAAGTCTGGCCTGTGATTGGCTCTTCATTAAGCATCTCACAAAAACATTGTTCAGAGCCGACATGTCCACTGTACCATCCGATACCCCACCCCACATTAGTATCAACATTTAAAGGCGCATGCTTTTACACCGTGTGCGTCAATACCCCGCTCCCCTGCGGTGTGCTGTTATTGATTCGCTAACAACCAGGACATTTCCTCACTAAACCGGGACATATGGACATGTCCCGGGAAATACGGACGTATTCGTATAACGGAGGTTAAGACACGTTCTCTATCGCTGTTATTATCCAGTTAACAACCAAATACAGCATGAAGCTGCTCTGCCGGTCTAATAGCGTTACGTTGAATCACTTTAAACTAAAGAAGCTCGGGATGTTGTTGTGATTTATCTGCTGTTTAGCTTCATCCTCATCAGTGTTTAGTTTCAGGTGGTGTGTTCACGCTGCACCCAAATAAAGAACATGGAACATGCAGCTCTGCGAAGCTCCCGCAGTTCGGATTTAAACGGAAGTTTTTTTCTGCGTTGGCTGTGTTTATTTTTTCGTGCGATTTATTAACTTTTAGTTTTGCAGACTCCGCCTCGTTCTGTTCAACCCGCTATTTTTTTTCCAGCGTTAATGAAGCGCTGCAGGTGACATAAGCGGTTGCGACATTGCGAGTAACGCAGAAATGGTGCAAGCCAATGAATCGATAATGGAAATTCATTATCGATACTTTGGATAATCGATTTTTATCGATTTTATCGATTCGTTGTTGCAGCCCTAATTGAGTTCTCCAAATTGCCCCATATAGAGTGTCTGTGTGAGTGAATGTGTGCCCAGCGACAGATTGGCGCCCTGTCCTGGGTGTATCTGCCCAGCGCCCAAAACCTATTCCCCTGGATGGGCATGGGGAACCCCCCCCCCCCCCCCGCGATCCTAGTAGAGGATAAAGCGGAAGATAATGGATGAATTGATGGTTGTCCATGCTGGGTTTCTATATTTTCAAAAACACTCGCTGTTTGTTACAAAACAGATTACTGTTATTAATCTGTTAATTCTCTTGAGCAATGGGATTTGTTTCTGGAGTGATTATTACTGAGGTAAAAGAGGATATTGGTTGACCTGGTATTTATTTTTTTCCAGCCTCTTCAATAGCATTGCTAAGATTCTATTTTTTTGTGTGTGTGTCTTTAAGGGTCTGATTTCTGTTAGCTCATTTGTTTTTGTTTCGGTGCTGAGGTTCGATTCCCGATCTGGGTAAAGTTTTCATTATCTCCCCGTGTCCGCATGGGTTTTTACCAGGTTCTCCAGTTGGTTTCCGCTCACTTTAAATTGAATGCTCTAAATTGCCCCTATATAGTGTTTGTGTGAGTGTGCCCAGTGATGAATTGGTGCACCGTTCTGCCCAGCCTCCGTAATGTTCTCTGCTGGATGGTCATTGGACCCCCCTCCACCCTAGTAGAGGATTGAGATGATGAGAAGAGACTTAAAAATAAGGGTGACAGGGTGGCGTTGTAATCGAATGTTCTCCTCTCAGCTCTGGGGATCCCAATCCAATCCCAAAATGGGTGGAGTTTTTATGTTCTCCCCGTGTCCATATTGGTCTTCTCTGATGTCCTCCCCAGTCCAAAACCATGGAATTAATCTGAATTGGCTGCTTTAAATTGCATGTGTATTGGTATAGTGTGTTTGAGTGCCCCTTCCTGTGTGTATCTGCCCAGCTTCCGTAACGTTCTCCCCTGGATTGGCATGGGGAACCCTAGTAGAGGATTAAGCAGAAGATAGTGAGATGAGATTACATTTAGTCATTTAGCAGATGCTCGTATCCAAAGTGACTTATTACAGCTGAGAGAACAACCCAGTCGGTAATAAAGGTAGAACCCGCTGATCAGTAGTTTTTGCTTGTTTCTAAAAGATGCTAAAGCATGTGGCAGTAAAACAATCCAGTCTTCATGGGGTACATTTTGCGAGCCTAATTATAAAATATTATGACATTTTTATTGTAATTATTTAACATTGCTTCAGTTCAAACATCTGTTCTTTAAACCTCTTCCACCCTCACAGTTTGAGACGCACATTATCAATGTAAAATGTAAAAAACAAGTTAAGGTGAAATTTAGAAAATTGTTTGTTCTAAAGGAGCAGCATGTTCCAAAATAAAATAAATAAATAAAAATTAATAGGTTTTTAGAGTATGTTTAATTATTTTGCTGATAAAGGCAACAAAAGAAAACATCTTAAATTAGATAAGATCTGGACAAATTATTAACAAGGGCCAGCGTGTGTGTGTGTGTGTGTGTGTGTGTGTGTGTGTACTTGTTCCCATGGTCATTAACCACGACCCATTTTTAGAGAATATAAAACCAACCAAATTTGTCTTTAAAAATAGCCTTCAAAAACACATTTAAACATACATATGCATCCATCCATCCATTATCTTACATTTTATCCTCTCGTAGGGTCGCTGGGGGGTTCCCCACGCCCATTCATTGGAGAACGTTTCGGGTGCTGGGCAGATACACCCAGGACAGAGCTCCAAACTATGGCTGGGCACACACTCACTCACACAGACACACTCTATATGATATGGGGCAATTTGGAGAGTTCAATTGAACTTGACCCACGAAAACCCACACGGACACAGGGAGAACATGGAAACTCCACCCAGATTAGGATTCGAACCGGGAATCCCTAGTGCTGAGAGGCAAACGTGCTAACCACCGTGCCCATACATATGCATGAATTCAAAAGCCATTGCATTAAGAAACTGAGATACAGAACACGAAACAAAATAATTATATAAACAGTATTTTATATTCGTTTAAAGGAAATAAATATAATAGACAGGGCGACAAGGTGGCTTAGTGGTGAGCACTTTCTCCTCTCAGCGCTAGGGATGCCCGGTTCGAATCCCAATCTGGGTGGAGTTTCCTTGTTCTCCCTGTGTCCGCATGTGTTTCCTCTGGGTTCTCCGGTTTCCTCCCACAGTCCAAAAACATGGATCAAGTCAATGGAGTTCTCCAAATTGCCCCGTATAGAGTGTGTATGTATATGTGTCTGTGTGATTGAGTGAGTGTGTGCCCAGCCTCCTTGGCGCCCTGTCCTGGGTGTATCTGCCCAGCGCCCAAAACGTTCTCCCCTGGATGGGCATGGGGAACCACCCAGCGACCCTAATAGAGGATAAAGCGAAAGATAATGGATGGATGGAAATAAAATAGACCAATGTAAAAAGTAAATAAAGATTTAACATTTAAATTGAATTGCATTCACATTTCTCTCCATCTGTTTTTGTTGAAAATGAATTAATTCGCCACACTGGAACATTATTGTGGACAGCTACTCTCTTTACACGAGGATCGATTTCAGCGATCTTAATGCGGCTCTCTCTTATTTTTAAAGTTTTTTTCTACTTTAAATTCATCGTGTTTCTGCTCTTTTTCTTTGATGGGCTGCCGGCTCTGAAAACTTGTTGTGGTCCCTTCATCACTTAGATTAAAACTGAAGCGAATCTGGTGATATTCAAAGTCAACGAAAACAGAGCTCCGACTGTATT